>BRDA01000437.1:1176-37462 GCA_036984385.1 Crenuchus spilurus
CCCCCCCCCCCCACCCCCAAAAAAAAAAAAAAAAAAAAAAAAACATAAATAAATAATAATAATAATAATAATAATAATAATAATAATAATAATAATAAATCCCCCTGATAAACTAATCTAATCTGAATAGGGAAACGCAGGGCCTACAGCATAAACTACTGTAAAAAAAGGCTCGATGATAATTAATGGTCTAAGCCACCAATGTCTTTACAAACTAGCGATGTCCCTGTTCCTCGATGGTGTGGAAACTGAACATCAATATATTTAACTTACCTCCTTAAATAAGTTAGCACAACATTTGACTTAACTAAGTTGTAGTTGTTTTAAGTTAAAATTTTAAGTTATTTTAACTTATTTTACAGTGTATAAGAATGTACATGTTTGTGCTCATTTAAATGTAGTAAAATAATAAGAAAATATGGATCAAAAGCAATTATGTAACTATTGCATTGCTACATTATGATTGTAAAAGATGTTTATATTATAAATGCACTTCTGAATTAATAACACAAAATAATTAAAGAATGAACTGCCTTTAGTCAAAATATATTAATTTTATTTGATTACAAGAATACTTTAAAACACCTAATGTAGCATTTACATAACAATGATAGTCTGTGATGGGCTGTGCATCTCAGTACTCACCAGGTGTATATTTTGGAGGGTGGAGTTTTGGATAGGAAAGCACTGTGAGTGCTGTTGCCAGCAGAGAGAGACTGTAGGTTTTGATGTGTCAGAAGGGCAGAGAGGGGTCCATCGAAGCTCAGAGCTGCCATAGAGCATCAGCGAGCTGCTGGACAAAATGTCTCCACCTTCTGTAGGAAATAAGAAGCTCATAAATACACACCAAATTCACTGCAGCAAAGAAGTTACATGTGTAACAGTTAGTCTACAGGCTTAGAATAATCTATGCAGTCAAGGCACTTAATAATAATAATGTTTTACTTGTTATTATTGAGAAAAATGTATAAAAATAAGCAGATATACACACAAACACATGGTCTGCACAATATGCACTGATCTTTATTATATTACTTTTTTACTAGATCCCGACCGATATTATCGGCCGATATAGCGTTTAAAAGTCTATCGCCTATCGGCCAAATTTTGGCCCAGAGTTAAACACTTTTGATTTTCCTCGCCTGGAGGGCTGGGAACATTATGTAATTGCGCTACTAATCCAGCAGAGGGTGCCTGAAAAACCAAGTTATGTTCAGGTCACATGCAGCATTCAGCCTGTTGACTGAGCAGCAGCCCAGAGGAGACGCAGAATTCTGAGAGCGACTGAGAACTGTGCATCACACTGCTGACCTGGCCATCGTATATTTGTCAATGGTAAGTTTATAAGTAGCTTGTGAAATAAACATCAGCAAAAGATTTCCACTCAACTCTCCAACCTGCTTGCCTCAAGCTAAAATCTTTAGCTACCTGCTAAACTAGCAAGATACAATTTACGAGATAATTTAGCATATAACCTTGCTAAAATAAAATCTTAGCCAGAACAATGTAACACACAATGAAATATATCAGTTCTAAGTAATAACATGATCTTTTCCGTAAATTAAATGCATCGTTTGTCTGAAGTAAACTAATCTGATTGTACATGACTGAGAACACACTGCTACTGCAGCTCAATATTAAAACACATTTCTAGCTTAATTTATAACATATAGTGGAGTGAATAATGAAATGAAAAAACAACCAGTGCACTCGTAACCCTTGGGTGGGACCAGGTACAGTGGTATGTCAAATCGTTTGGCTTCACGTAATCACAGTACTGCGCCTCAAAGCGTATTTTAGCTCTATTTTCTGATATAAGGCAAAGGGACATGGGGAAGCGCTTAGCAGACTCTCCGCTGGTACAAGTGTAGAGTCTCGTGACCAGTTTGCATCAGTTGATTTCTGATCAGAATGTGGCAAGCTGCGAGCCTGAGTGATGCCAGCAGAGTAGTGGCATACACAGGCTTTATAGCCCCCGTCTGTGCTCACAGAAGCCGGAGCAAGCCCAAATGCTCAGCGTGCAGTCAGACTTCGGGCTCTTGCGCCTAAATCCAGGGTCTTCATCACTATTGGCAATATATATGAAGAAAAGGGCAGAGCCCTGAAAGGAGAGAATGTGGAAAAGCTGTGCTTCCTGCACTACAACTTGCCACTTTTGAATTGGCAGTATTAGAGCTATAGTAAATTTTGTTCCTTCTGTTTCAGTTTAAATTACTATTTTTTTAAAATTGACCTTTATTAAATTATTGCACAGTACTGTTCCCTGGATGTTTTGTTTTCAGGCATATGTAAAAGATTGACAATGTTTTTATTTTATGTATTTTTCTAAAAGATTGTAAAATGTGCAGTTGTGTTTGTTCTAAACAGGTCGTCAATATATGTTAAAATATTTGTAATTTTTATGTTACGGTACATTATTTATTATTATGTTCAAATCAAGCACTGTTTTACTTTTGACTATAAAAGTATTTGAAACAAGTTACATGTTAAATCTTCATTTCCATTTATATGTATATAAATTAATACAAATTGTAAAAAAAAAAATATCGACCAATATATTGTTATCAGCATTTTCTTCCTCTTTATTATCGGTATCGTATCGGTCACACCAAAATCCATATCGGTCAGGCTCTATTCTTTACATTAAAATATTTTTATATTAAAATAATTGATGTTCATTGAATCATGTGAATACATTAAAAGATTTAATCTTAATTAAAGGTTCACACAGAAATCATATAGTGTAATGCCCTGCCCTGCGCCCAATGAGGGGATATGGGACTAACCGCGACCCTGATAAGGATTAAGTGGGTGTGATAATGGATGGACGGATGGATGGATGGATGTAGTTTAATCAGCCAAGACCAGTTTGGAGACCAAATGTTTCTTCTTTACTTTAGAACTGGAGCTGTAAGACTAACTGTGATGCTGAAGGGTGAGGAGATGAAAGAAGGAAGCTCTCTCTTTGGGTGGGCAAGTTGGGGCGCTCTCCCTAGCACTATAATGACTCGGGCGTCTGCTGGGCAATCCATCAGAACTGGGAATCTGTGCTTTCCTCAGAGTGCACTAGCAGCCCAGCGGCGATGTATCGCCAACAGTTTGGAAAAAAACGGGCTTGACGTCACTGGTATCTGAGGAGACTTGTGCTCATCTGCCCCCTCCCAAGAGAGTCAGAGACATTGCAAGTGATAGGGAGAGCTGATAAGAGAGGCGGGTTAATTGGCCACTAAAGTACATTGTGGAGAAAATCAGGGCTGGGTGCTAACACAGAACCACTGTGAACATTAATGACATGACATAACAGGGAGGAGGAGACAAGACTATGACACGTTCAAAACCCCAACAAAAGCACAGGAGTGGACTTAACCAACACGCAAACCACGCAATTGCTTGGGGCCCCCTGCTGGCCAAAAGAGGTTGGCTAAAAAATAACCAACAAGTTTTGGTTCTCTGCAGACTTTTCCGTCCAAACGCTATATTCAATGCATTTGTAAAGTTGGCCCACAGTCCATGTTAAGTTGTTAATATTGGATGTTTGTTCTGCCTGTGTCATGTCAGATAGACGTATTTTAATATCAGAGGTTTCATATTGTCATGTTTTTAACTTTTATTATCGGCCGCACTGTACCGCTAGCCGTGTAACTTTAGCTTCGTGCTGATATGGAGTCGCTCACCTAGCCGTATAAGAGCTGATTCTCTGGCTGGCAGAAGATGGCTCTTTTGCTGCGTGCGGGGTGGAGGTGTGGGAATAAAGGCACACGACAAGGTAGACTTCACTTTAACTCTTTAGTTGGTACTTCAGTCAATATTACAGTGCTGCAGACTGCCTAACTCCAGCAGAACTATATATAGAGTTCAGTGCTGGGACCGTGCGGCGAGTCTAATACAATAACTACTCTGCATAAGCGTGCATAAATAAACAGGATTCTGAACTGTGATTGGCTGAGCTGAACGTCACTCTGAATATCACCGTTACAGTATTAAAACATTAACATTTGAATGTGTGTGTGTGTGTCTGCCAGTCTGTGATAAGCCATCCCTTTACATGCCTCCAAGTGTAACTATTGTCAAATAATTCAGAATTTCTGCTTATTTTTACTCAAAAATTAGGTATAATTTTATGTAAATGAGGTCTATTGACCATACAGTCCAAACATAAGTGTAAAACTGATGGTAATGAATTGGAGTGAAATTGAAGCAAAGAATTGGGTGATAATTTTATGCTACATGCGTTTGACAGTTTATTAATATTTAATCATTTATTAGGATTTTGTTAATGATTAATATGAATTTTATTATTTTATTATTAACAATGACTGATAATAATAATAATAATAATAATAATAATAATAATAATAATAATTTATATTAACTAGTAATAAAATAATATGAATATTAATAAAATATTATTAATAATGATGTTTAAGTAAAGTAATTTTATTTATTAATAATAATTTATGTTCAAGCCCGCACCGCACCATACCCATAACTATAAAAAGAAATTTGTTTGATCAGGGCCCCAAGACATAACATTGCCTGGGGCCCCAGAACTTCAAAATCCGCCCCTGAAAGCACATGGCTAAACAAACAAACGAAGGAAGCCTGCCAGGGGCGTGACACTAACACTGATATGAAAACACTAGATGTCAATAATCCCCTAAATGTCCCATCAAAACACATCCCAAGATCTCTCTCTACCTAATTAGGCCACATCCAGGTATTAATAAAGGTCTCACATGCCACTCAATGTGTTTTGGGACACTGTGAACTATAAAAATGAGTCTGTGAGGTCATAAGATATTAGATGCAGTTTTAAGTTTCAGTAATGCAACTGAGCTTCTTAGGTGACTATTGACTTCAGCAACATTAGCCTGGTAGCTTTAATCTAAAGAAGCAAATATGGACTCAAACATGTCTTTGCTAAACAATTACATCTGGGGTGAGTGGATAACTGTGTAAATGTGATTTTAAGCAAAAACATACACAAGAGTGCAAACACACATTCATTTTAAGTTACCTGGGAGTAGTTTGTCTTTAAAAAGGCAGGTTAGGTTTCTTCTGGTGTCAACTCCACTATAAAAAAGCTGTCAACAGAAAATATCTCTTAATGGTTTGGTTATTATTAAAGGTTTCAGTGCTGTGTTGTTTTGTTTATTACATGCTAGTTACTGTATGTGTTGATGTGTATTACATATTGTGTAATGACTCCTTACCTGTACACATAAACAGGGCACTAGATGAGGGAAGCTCAAATTGACTGTGGGATTGAGATCACTATTAATCTGAAAAAAAGAGTAAAGATTTTGTCCAAATAAAAGAGGCCGAATGGTATTCCTGAGAAACACGGATTCATGTATATAACTCTACTCACACTCATTTGTTGTGATATGCTGCCTTCACAGACTGGTCCAACATTTTGGTAACACAACCTGGCTTCCACTTTCTGGCCTTTATTCAAGCCAACCATGAAAAGTTTAGCTGAAGTATTCACTGTTACAGTATATATGGGCACTGGATCGCTGTTATCTGGAGTATAAAAAGAAGCAATACGAGTTTTAATAACTACTACCTTTTAATTTATTTCTACACAGGTGTTGATCACTGTACAGAGCACTAAAGACAGAACAGGTTTTGAGAATTTTTATATTGCAAAATTTGACCAAAGGTTTCTAAAATTGTCTAAAAAATGCTGTGAAAATTAATAAACAAAAAATAATGTGATGATGACCTACCTGACGGAAAATGCTCTACAATGTAAGCGGAACTGGTGGAACTGGTGAGTGAGTGGTTGTCACGCACAGACACATGAACTGTATGTCCAGGTTGAGCCTTAAAACAGTCAAACTGCAACACCCACTAGATGGCGACAGAGGAATAGCACAGAGGAACACTTCAAAACCTTATAGTATGTGCAAGGGCTTCGTCAAAGTGAAATCAAAATTATTAACCTGATCATATCATTTATAAGACATACTTATTGTTTCCACAGAATTATCTATCTATCTATCTAATAATAATATCTAAAAAAATATAAATTTATTACATCTCCATATACCACTGACTGTGAAACACAATGTTAGCTAATAACAGCATGTGTAACATTAACCCACCACCCCATCATATGATATCATATCACATATCAGGTATCATATCATATAACATATCTTGGATCATATATATATATATATATATATATATGTATATCATATACAGTGGTGACCCTACTTACGAGTTTAATCCGTGCAGGAGCTGAGCTCGTTAGCTGGTTTGCTCGTTAGCTGGATGCATTTTCCCCATAAGAATACATGTAAAACTGATTAATCTGTGTCAGCCGGCCAATATACAGTATACTTTAATATGCTAAATAATGTGTTTATATGGGTTTTTAAAACATAAACGAGATGACGGCGCTCGTGTAGGCTGGCGGCTAAGGAGGACAGGAGGACGGGCGTACGTGTATGGCATGGTTACACTTATCATATGAAAAGTAAAAGTAAAATGTATCTCACTTTCTTGTTCACTACCTTTTGCTGTCTTTGTGTCACTTTCACTAGCACTTTCACTTTCACTGGACAGCGGTCAAAGGTAATGACTGACCTCTTCTTCTACGCTAACATCTAGGGGATGCTATGACCGCCACGCCCCTAGCGGTTGGCATACTTGAACTAATTTAGGCTACTCGTTACTTGGAATTTTACTCGTTAACTGAAAGAAAAATATTCCGAGATCTCGACTCGTTACCTGGAATACTCGTTAGTAGGGATGCTCGTAAGTAGGGTTACCACTGTATCATGTATCATGTCATATTCTCAGCTAACTCAGAGATTTACAATTAACATAGAATTGTTTAAATGAATTAAAGTGTCACCCACAAATCAGTATAAACTTCCGTTTAGGAATTCAAAGACAACCATACCATAGTTGTTTTTCTGACATCTGAATGCTGATTATTCAGGAAAGAGAAAGCTCTCCTAATGCGGTTTGCTGATTGCCACTTCCACTACAGCAAGAAACAAACACAGAAGTCTAAGTAAAGGTGATGTTCATGGGAAACCCAGCTCTTTATCATGCAGTTGTCCAGTGTTTCAGAATAGCTCCTGAAAAGCTAAAGCAACCTTAAAGAAATCTTCAAAAGGAATTCTGAATTTGGATTACAGACCAGACCTTCTAACCAACCTGTTTTTAAGGAGAAACTCAGTAGATAAACGAACACTGTGCCACATCAAAAAATGTGAATATCATGAAAAAGTTCATTTGAGCTCAAAAGTTAGTATTCGTGTATGTTATATTCATTACATGTAAAGTGGCATATTTCAGTCCTTTTTGTGTTTTAATGTTGATCAGTATGACTTATAGTGCCTGAATATCAGAAATCCAGAATGTAAAGTTACAGTGGTATGAAAAAGTATGAAACGATTTTCCTTTATAAATCATTGGTTGTTCAGATCAGCGCTTTCAGTTAAATATATCATACAGCAGACAAACACAGTGATATTTGAGAAGTGAAATGAAGTTTATAGGATTTACAGAAAGTGTGCAACAATTATTTAAACAAAATTAGGCAGGTGCATAAATTTGGGCACCCCAACAGAAAAATGACATCAATATTTAGTAGATCCTCCTTTTGCAGAAATAACAGCCTCTAAACATTTCCTATGGATGAAGGTCTGATGGTTCCCGAGCATGGACAGCCTGCTTTAAATCACACCACAGATTTTTAATAATATTCAGGTCTGGGGACTGAGATGGCCATTCCAGAACATTGTACTTGTTCCTCTGAAAGAGTGCCTTAGTAGATTTAGAGCAGTGTTTAGGGTTGTTGTCTTGTAGTAGTATCCAGCAACATCAACTTGAACATTGTTTTCAAGAATCTGCTGATATTGACTGGAATCCATGTGACACTCAACTTTAACAAGACTCCCAGTACCTGCACTGGCCACACAGCCCCACAGCATGATGGAACCCCCACCACATATGACTGTGGGTAGCAAGTGTTTGTCTTGGAATGCTGTGTTCTTTTATCGCCATGCATACCGCCCCTTATGTCCAAATAACTCAATTTTAGTTTCATCAGTCCACAGGATCTTATTCCAAAATGAAGCTGGCTTGTCCAAATGTGCTTTAGCATACCTCAAGCGACTCTGTTTGTGGCATGAGCGCAGCCTCTCCTTGTGCAAAGTGCGCTGAATAGTTGAACGATGCACATTGACACCATCTGCAGCAAGATGATGTTGTAGGTCTTTGGAGCTGCTCTGTGGGTTGACTGTGACTCTTCTCACCATCCTTCGCCTCTGCCTATCTGAGATTTTTCTCAGCCTGCCACTTCAGGCCTTAACTAGAACTGTGCCTGTGGTCTTCCATTTCCTCACTATGTTCCTCACAGTGGAAACTGACAGGTGAAATCTCTGAGATAGCTTTTTGTACCCTTCCCCTAAACCAGTCTTTGTTTTCAGGTCATTGGAGAGATTTCAGAGAAGATGCACATAGGAGAAAAACATGAAATTGGCCACCTTAACTCTTTTTCATAATTGGATTCACCTGTGTATGTAGGTCAAGGGTCAATGATCTTACAACACAAATTTTATGTTCTAATAATTAGTGCTAAAGGTATTCCAATCAATAAAAGGACAAGGATGCCCAAATTTATGCACCTGCCTAATTTTGTTTAAATAATTGTTGCACACTTTCTGTAAATCCTATAAACTTCATTTAACATCTCAAATATCACTGTGTTTGTCTGCTGTATGATATATTTAACTGAAATTACTGATCTGAACAACCAATGATTTATAAATGAAAATCATGAAAATTAACAGGGGCACCCAAACCTTTTCATACCACTTTATTAGAATATTAAATGTTGGAGTTTGAGTTAAATTACTATTCAAAGAGAGCGACTTAAAATATGTCACTTTACATGTAATGTTTTTTTTTATTTAAATATGACACTTTTCCTTTTTGAATTAAATGATGAGCACAGATGAACTTTTTCCTAATATTTATATTTTTTTGGAGATTGGCGATGCCCTAGTATATGAACGTCCTGTCTACACCTCAAAAACATACCTGAAAAGTGTTTCCACCATCTTTCCATATCAAGACAGTACGGGACTTTGATCTTGCTGAATCAGTGAAATTAAGCTGTAGGGTTGTATTGCCCACTAATAAAAGAAAAAAAGACAGAGCAGAGATTGAGAGAGAAATTGAGAGAGAGAGAGAGAGAGATTGAGAGAGATTGAGAGAGAGAGAGAGAGAGAGAGAGAGATTGAGAGAGAGAAATTGAGAGAGAAATTGAGAGAGAGAGAGAGAGAGAGAGATTGAGGGAGAGAGAGAGAGAGAGAGAAACAGAGATTGAGAGAGAGAGAGAGAGAGAGAGAGAGAGAGAAAGAGAGATTGAGAGAGAGAGAGAGAGAGAGAGAGAGAGAGAGAGAGAGAGAGAGAGAGAGAGAGAGATATGGTTGGGGTGAGGGTTTCAGTGATGAGAACTTAATTTTCATTCATATCAGTGATAAGTTTGAACACATGTTTGACATGTATTTACTTACCCAAAGGCTCCATGTTTAGACGGGCACGCACACACACATCCCTACTATTGACCACAACTGTAGAGAGATTCAGTTGGGGAACATTCTGCTTCCCGTCTGTCAGAATACATAGAAAAACATTTCTGCAAGATGTTCTACCAATCCATGGCAAAATATTATACTGGGCTTAATTTCAGTCCTGTCTGTCTGGATTTCATATTTTGTGCCATGCCTGACAACACCCCTTAAAGTACACACTGTCCTGTAATATAAAAATAATCACAACATTTTCCACCAACAAATAAAGTTGACTGCAGACTTTGGATGCACTGAAAGCCAAAAATGATCCTGTGAAAACTACAATGATTTCTAAGGACTCGCTGCATTATAAATTGTCCAATGTTAATATTTTGTTTTTGCAGGAAGAGTCAGCCTCACACTTTCATCTGAAATTCAGGTCATTGTTTAGTTCGAAGATGAACTTAAATGCAATCTTGGTCTTTGTGCATCCCAATAAGAATTTACCCAACAAGTGATTTTTAAAAGCTTTATATCCCAGTCCAACACAATAGGTGTCCTATCAGTAGCCTATAGGTAGGTATAGACAGGTAGCCTATCAGTATCTGCTGTATAGATACAGACCATCAAAATCAAACAATAACACTTACCAGCATCAAACTGCTCCTGAAAAACAGTACCAGAATGAGTCAAAACAACATCACAACAGAACACATCAGCCTGTCGGAATCTGAATAATCCAAACTGGTACTCAATCATTTCTTCAGTCGTTAATGTAAAGATTTGACTCCAAATATTTCCCACTAATTCAGTTATGTAGTTTTACTCATATACACTGTCCACACATATATGTTGTGTGGGTGTGGGTATATAATAGCTACGTCTTTCCACTGTAAGGGTGGAGAGAGTCATAAAAACAGACCTGAAATGAAGCAGAAACGCCGGGGAGGGGAAATTTGAAAATGGTCTAAAACATAACCTAAATATTCCACCCTTCACACTTTGTTTTCATACTCAGCTGAATGAGATAAGCAAAGAAGTCTTAACGGAAAACTACTGAAATAAAATGTACATTCAGAAAAACACTCCATCAGAATGTTTAACGTTCTGTAACTGAAACTGCAAGAACTTCATCATTAAAACATTTAAATAACACCTGAAAAAAAAACAAAAAGAGTAAAATATTTCCATTTATGCAGAGGTATTCTATCAGCCAAGACACATCTCATGTCTTAAAGACTGGATGTGAGACACGTTTTTATGTATTTTGACAGAAATACAGGTAATATAGGTGACTACTGAGTTATAGTGGTAGCAAGATTTTGGTATGAAACACTCTGGGGGAACCATAATGATGTTTTACCCATCCATCCATCCATCCATCTTCTTTAACCATTTAGTCCTTTTTGAAATGTTCACACGATGGTGTTTGAGAGCATCTCTTACAGTACTATAATCAATACTGTTTAAACTTGTATTTAAACCTAAATGGGCCGTAACCAATTCTGCTTTTCTTTGTTTTGGTTTAGATGTAATGTTAATCAGTAGAAGGGTGAACAAATATTATCCACACATTGGTGTTATTAAAACTTCTGTTCTGTCCGAGTACACTAGCAGCCCGGCAGCAACGTATCACCAGTTCGGAAAAAAGGGGCTTGATATGTCACTGGTATTGTAGGAAGCCTGTTCTCTTCTGTCCCCTCCTAAGAGAGTCAGGGACATTGCAAGTGATAGAGAGAGATTGTAAAAGGGTTAATTGTTTTTAATTAATTAATTAATTAAAAAAAAAAGTTAATTGGCCACTAATTTACATTGGGGAAAATTCTGGGGTAACATTAAAAAAAATTTTTGTTGGCTGCAATATCTTATGAGTGCTTTCTGAAGGTCTCTGTATTAATAATAACTGCTGTGCAGGTGTGAATGTGTTACATAGTTCATTTATGACTGCCGTGCAACAAAAATGGCCGCACAATTTGCATGAAAGAAGAGTAGCATGCAGTGCACTGCTGATGCGTTTGGACATTAAACATTTCGAATGATACTGTAAGGAAGGAAGTTTCTTAAAAAGAATCACTGATGACAAGACATGGATTCATCACTATGAGTCTGAGAGGAAACGTCAGAAACATCCTCAATCACCCATCAAGAAAAATTTAAAGTCAAACATCAGCTGGAAAACTGATGAAAATGTTCTGGGTTTTAAAGAAGCCATAAGAGGACAGAGATTCAGGCCTGATGATGTGAAGACAGCAGTCCATGTGTGTCTCACAGCTCAGCCAGAAACATTAATGAAGGAAAATGAATAAATGATAGATGGACAAAGTGTACTGAAAACAGGCAGATTATGTGGAAAAATAATGTATATTTTATCAAATAAATTATACAGCCAGAGTGTGCATCATTTGTGACTCCTAAGTAGGGTGACCAGACGTCCTTTTTTACCCGGACATGTCCTTTTTTTGAGACTTAAAAAACACGTCTGTGTGGAATTTCACGAACGTCCGGGATTTTGTTTTACTCGAGAAGCGTTTTGTTCACAAACTAGTCTCGCCCTCCCCCTATTCCGTTTGGTTCGCTTTATTAAATGTACTTGGGCGAGCTGGACCCAAGCAGAAATCCAAGCCGGTTTCCCTGTAGACTGCCTACAAGCTCACCGATTGGCTCTGCCGTTTCTTGCTAACGTGTGATTGGCCGTCGCCGCTGTCACTCCCTCAAACAGCCTCCGTTTTTACCCGTAAGTTGTTTACATGTTGCGCGTTTGTTCTGTCTGTGTCACGTCAGCTAGACATATTTTACTATCAGAGGTTTAATAACACAATTCATAAACATTAACATTTGAGTCTGTGTTCGTGTCTACCAGTCTGCGATAAGCCATCTATTTACATGCCTCTAAGCTGAACTATTATCAAAATAATTTCAGCTTATTTTTGCTCAAAAATGAGGTATAATTGCGTGTAAATTGAGGTTTATTGATAATTTTATGCTACATGCTTTTAACAGTTTATTATTTTTAATATGTAATGTATTAATATTTAATTTTCTAATTTTATTATTTTATTTTATCATAATAAACCTCATAGTTATTAATATAGTAGAATATTATTAATAGTGACTAGTAATTGTTACAAAAATATAGATCATAATTTGTCAATATTTATTAATAATTAATAATAATAATAATAATAATAATAATAATAATAATAATAATAATACAATTTATGTTCAAGCAAAAAAAAACCCTGCTGAGGTGTCCTCTTTTTCGTCATCTCAGATCTGGTCACCCTACTCCTAAGTGAGCATTAATTTAGCTGTTGTGTGTTGGGTTTTGATGTTAATCACTCAGTGTGTATAAGTGCACTTACATGAGCACTTCATCACTGTGATCATCAGCTGCTGAAGTTTCTTTCATTTTGGGTTTGTGTGTTTAATTTGTAGCTAAGATGAAGACCTTTGCCCTGCTGCTAACTGCTGAAGTGTATTAATGTCCACTCAAACACTGCCAGCTCTTAGTGTATCTTCACACACAGAGTTAAACCTGAGCCTTTTCTGTGAACACTGGATTTGGACACAACCGTATGCCTTCCTGCCACAGGATGTAGGCTGAGTAGGCAACATGTCTTAAGCTAAGAAGCTAAACTTCAGTGATATTAAACATCATCTACTTCAAGTCAACAGTCGTCGAAAATAAGACGCTAAGAAGCGCGAGCAAGAACAACAAATCTGTACTGTGTGTGTGTGTGTGTGTGTGTTACCTCGTTTAATATCAGGACGTTTTTTCTCTCAATCTCCTCCAGAGCCGCTGTATAGCTCCACGAGCAGAGCGCGAGCAGAAGCCGCGCGAGCCCCCACACCGCGCGCATGTCTCAGCTCACAGCCGCCCTCACAGACATGGTGGAGAAACACACAGCCGCTTACAACTTCCCCTCACATCGCCCTGCTGTAACTTACTGTAACCTGCCCTCGGGCTCAGCTGCAGAGGTGGGGACACTCAAGACCTGACCCGCCTCTCAGTGCTGCTGTCAGCTGCTACACTGATCTGTGATCAGCGGAGCTCCTTTATTTAAACGTTTACCTCTGGTTCCGCTCTGCTCTGAGCCCAGCTAACACAAGAACGTTCCAAGAACATTGCGAGAAAGTTCCATTTAGGTTATGCGAACGTTATGGTGTGGAGTTCTTGCTTGGTTGTCAGAACGTTAGGTGTGAACATTAGGCTAGAACATTCTTTGAACATTCCCTTAATGTTATTATCATTATACACCCGGTCAAACAGGGAACATTCGTTCATCGTTAGGCTAACGTTAGGTTGGAACGTTATATCTAGGTTTGTTCAAACTTTAGTCAAAACCTGCAAAGAACGTTATATGAACGTTTTCATTTTACAGAACCATGCAAGAACGATACCAGAACGTTAGTTTAGAACCATGTAACACATAATGTTAAACTAACGTCCTGGTATCGTTCTTGCATGGTTCTGTTCAATGAAAACGTTCCTGGAACGTTCTTTGAAGGTTTTGACTAAAGTCTGAACAAACCTAGATATAAACGTTCCAACCTAATGTTAGCCTAACGATGAACGAATGTTCCCTGTTTGCCACCTGACCGGGTGTATAATGATAATAACATTAAGGGAATGTTCAAAGAGCGTTCTAGCCTAATGTTCACACCTAACGTTCTGATAACCAAGCAAGAACTCCACACCATAACGTTCGCATAACCTAAGTTAAACTTTCTCGCAATGTTCTTGCAACGTTCTTGTGTTAGCTGGGAGTACACATCTAACACAACAGTTCAAAACATTAACATAAATGTTCAGTTTGTATGAACAAATCACACACCACAGCAGTATAACTCGTGTTTTTGTCACTGAGACTTGAAAATAAATTAAATTCTTATTAATTATTAATAAATATTAAAACATCATAAAAAAAAAAAAAAAATATATATATATATATAATTATTATTGATAATGAGTAATTATTAATAGTATACTAATAATAACTGTTGATGGTTGTTATAGTACAATAACTTTAATATTAATATTAATTATTGGTAAAATATTAATGAATTATTAGATATTAATACATTTTAAATGGAACATTTAATAAAACTCAAACTCGCAGTTTATTGGTTCTCTAGTAGTTCTAGATTTCTATTGTTACTGTTAAGTTCACTGTTCTCTTTATGGTTTGAGTGATTGTAAAGCATGTAGCATAAATTATCACTGTGTTTCACCTTGTTAGTCAACTTCACTCCCAACTCATTACCAAGTTTATGCTTATTTTTAGAATGTATGGTCAATAGACCTCATTTACATAAAATTATAGCTTCAAAACACAGACACAGATTAAAACGTCCAACATGTTAACAATTTACAGTCTCAGGTGAACTAACTTGCAAAACACCAGTTTACACCAGATGGCATGACAGCCAATCACGTGTTAGCAAAAAGCAGGAGAGCCAATGGATGAGCTTGTGGGTGGTCTAAAGGGAAACAGGCTTCAGCTTAAGCGGCAGTTCTCTGCTTGGTCCTACTGTTTGACCTGTCTCCATTTAATATAGCGTAACCTTGTTTTTGGAAAAATTGCAGGGGACCAAAACTACCTTATCTCCTTCCTTTGCCCCACCCCCACCCCAATTATGTCCATGATTGACAATGTTTCCATTCTATTCTCTGCTGTTTACTCTCTGACTCGTAGTGATAAATCCATGCCTCATCACCAGTAATAATTATTTTTAAGAAACTTTCACTTTCACTACACATTGTTTTTGCAGATGTCCAGACACATCAGCTGTGAATCACTGCACGCTGCTCTTCTTTTATGCAAATCATAAGTGGGCCATTTTTGTTGCACTGCAGTCATAAATGAATTGATGTAACACTTTCAAACTTACACAGCACTTACTCTGGAGACAGAGACCTACAGAAAGCATTCACAAGACATTGCAGTCAACATAAGTTTTAATATAACTAAAGTGTGGGTCATTCTGAATAAAAACTGAGCATGAAAAACTTTGTCAACTGGGATATTTTTTTTTTAATTATTCTAAACTATGATCATATAATATTATGTATTGTATAGAAATTCACAAGCATTTTAAAGTCTTATCTGCTTGTTGACCTGATAATCATAATCAGAAGTTGATCTGCTGGTATACAGGAAACCAGAAGACATGTGTGCATAGAGTCCATTAGATAGGCTATATTTTACTTCATTTACCCATAATGCACTTCAGATCGAAATGCACAAAGAGGAAAGCCAAAGAAAAAGAATTCTCATACATACTTACCCCCTGTCTTAATCAGAATGTGACAGGAGTCTTCTGAAATTAATTGATTCAAAGACAAACCAACAGTTCATTTAATTGATTTTATTCAATTATTTTCTTCTTTTGAAGCTAGTGAGAGGAAACACACAGCCATAGTGAAATTGCCTATATGCTCAGGAATGTTCCTTTAAGCTAACAGTAAGGGCTTTATCTGGGTCATGGTTGCTAATGCAAACTGACATACATGATTACCAGCCTGTGACTTCCTGCTCCTACATTCTCACCACAAACACTGACACAACACTCCGACTAGAACGACTCAAAAAAATGTCCAAGACTGTGAATTTTCATCATATTCATAATCATATTCAGTGACTCTCAGCCTCAGGCTGTTATTTGGGTGGATCCTTCTTAGAACCTGCATGGACACTAATCTGGTGGTGGTGTGTTAATGTGTGCTGTGTGGATTAGACACAACAGCAGGGCTACTGGAATGTTTAAACAAAAGTTTCTATTTAAAATGAGCTATTACCACTACTGACTGAGGGTTCTCCATAAGGGATCAACCTGTATATTTACCACCATTACAGTATCTATAGCCAAATGCAAATAATATTAGGCTCCAAACACTGCGGCTTACTACACAGGGTTGCCACCCATCTCTCCGTTATACTTAAGTTATAATACACTAGTGGGAGTGCTATGAAGTGAGATATTGACACTGGTGTGCTGTGGTTATAGGCACAAGGCTAAAGGCTGAGTACTGAAAATCAGTACAGCAGCCAATATCTCACATTATAGCACCACCCTCCAGTGTATTACTGTGATTATACCACAGTTCTGTTATCACTGTTTTAACATAGAGGACAGAAAAAATGATTGGACATTGGCCTTATCACTAGGTTAGGTGTATGTAGCAGAGTGATACTTAAAGAGCTTCAGCCAGAGTGTTGTCATCAATATTAGCACTCATAGAATGTCTCTCAGCCAATCAGATTGCAAGGTTGGAACTAACTGTGGTATAATACAGGATCACCACTTGTTGAATTAAGAACTAGATATTATTTCAAGTGTAGACAGCAGATTAACATCAACAGTGGTGAGAATAACATAATAGTGATAAATCAAGCAAAAGGCTGTTAAAGTACAGATCTGAATGGGACACAGAACACCAGATGGTCAGACCTGTATTCTTTAATGGTTGTAGATGGAAAGGAAATACCATTTTAATCATACAGTGGAGAGGTGGGGTGATGCAGGGTGAAGTGTCCCTTTATTGTCCACATTGAAGGGGGTAACTCTAGTTCCACACTTCATTTTCAGAGGTTCTAGTACATCATCCATGTACAGCGTCTACTGGAAATAAAAGTGATGAGTGCACAAGAGGAGACATTACATTACATTTAGCGGACACTTTTATCCAAAGCGACTTACAATAGTGGGAAAGTACAAATGTGAAAAATACTAGAGTTAAATAATTAACATTTGGATATCGAATGCTGAGTGCATATCAGTACTCCTGGGGAGTATTTGGGATCACTAGGGCAGGTGCTCTTTGAAGAGCTCGGATTTTGGGAGTTTCTTGAACCCAGTGAGGGACACCTCTGCTCTAGTGGCAGTAGGTAGCTTGTTCCACCATCTGGGAACTACTGAGGAGAACAGTCTGGATTGCTTTGTGTGAATGTTAGGCAAAGCAAGGCCACGTTCAGTGGAGGAGCGCAGCGACCGGGCAGGGACATAAGCTTTTAGGAGCGAGTGCAGATAAGAGGGAGCCTGCTCTGTCATCACCTTATAGGCGATCGTGCAGGCTTTGTGTTTGATCTGGGCAGCAATCGGAAGCCAGTGTAGCTCAATAAGCAGTGGGGTGGCATGTGCCCGTTTTGGATGGTTAAAAACAAGACGTGCTGCTGCATTCTGGACCATCTGTAGTGGTTTAATAGTGCAGGCTGGGAGGCCTGTTAGCAAAGCGTTGCAGTAATCGAGGCGTGAGATAACCACAGCTTGTACCAAGAGTTGAGTGGCATGTTGCGTTAGGAACGGTCTGATTTGTTTGATATTATAGAGCGCAAAGCAGCAGGACCGTGCAACAGAGGCCACATGATGTGTGAATGAAAGCTGATCATCAAACATAAAACTGAGGTTCCCAACAACGAGACTGACAGCATGTTCCCACGAACATGAAGACATCATACTTCAAACAAAGACAAAAGGGGTTTGTTGATAATGAGTTACTATTCTCTTCTTTTTCTGCAGTACATACACAAGCAACAAAGGTCTTCTTGATAGAATACAAGAGAAACTTCCTACAACCACATGCTGGCTTTATCACACAGTAGATCTTTCTTCTGTTCTTCAGTACCGCCTCCCCCAACTTACCCTCGATGACTTGTAGCATTTCTTTGCTTCCACAACAGATTGAGTAGCAGCAAGTCTACCACCAAGTGAAAACTCTTTCCAGCAGCATGTACTGTGAGCAAGATTGCTAAGCCTGGTCTAGAGATCAAGTCACGTTGCCATTGTACTTCACTAGAGTGCCAGTCCCTGCGGAGTTGCGGGACATCACACACATGTACTGTTCAGACACTGAGTGCTTCTTCCTGAGCAAATGTCTCAGACATGCGCCTGCAAGGCAAACTGTGCAAACACCTGTGAAGTTATTGAGGGAAATGATGATGATGGTGATTTAAGAGAAATTCAACCAATGTCCTCATGTTTGAATTGACTATGCTGGTCATGACAACTGTTCTGAAAATAAATGATAACTTTTTACCAACAAAATCACGGCTTTTAAATGAATTTTTTACATTGTATTAATATGAATGAATTTGCATACATTTACATATAAATGAAAGACTAACATTTAGCTACCATTTGGTATTTGTTTCATATTCAGCTGCAAAGTAAAAGAAATAGGAGCTGTATTTGTGATACATGTTTTTTGTTAGAAATTTAGGGGCTTATTATCGAAATCACCCAAATAAACCCGTATGTTCCTCTGTAGCAACCATATCCATCATTTTCTAAGATGTGGGATTCAGCTGAACAAAAAAATACAGGTTGTGGCTTGCTATACTACAGGTTCGGGTAACTCCTTTCATAGAGCCTTTCTGGGCCAGGTGCCACAACTCACAGCTTGTATTTTTATGCTGTTGGTGTCCTGTACTCAGCCATACTATTGTAGTACATGCATGGGTATTGTAGTTCTAAGAATGCAAGTAAACCAGTAAGTCTATGGAACCCCACTCTTTTTCCCCCTGATCTTTATTCATTGTTAAGTGAATTACTTAATTACTTACATGGTGATACAACATCAGCAGAGGAAAGACCTTCTTTACAAAGTGTGCTTCTCCAAAACTATCAGCATAAGGAAATACTCCAGTATTTATCGACAGTACATGAACATCACCTACTGAAGTGAGAACATCTACAAAATTTTATTTTATTTTTTTATAATTTATTTCTAGGTTTTTTTTTTACCCAATGTAGTGGTAGCCAATTAGCCCATCCCCTCCATTAGGCCTCTCCCCATCACTTTGCAATGTCTCTGACTCTAGGAGGGTGCAGGCAAGCATAAGCCTCCTCCGTTGCGTGTGATGCAGCCACCGCCTCTTTTTCGAACCCCCGCTGATACACCATCACTGGAGAGCCTAACACGCTCGGAGGACGGCACACAGGGTCCCCAGCTCTGATTGGACCAATCAGTAGACGCCTGAGCCAGCGGACATTGCAACGTGAAAGTGATAGAGAGAGTGAGAGCGCCATCTACCCGCCCAGAGAGAGCACTGCCAATTTTTGCTGTCTTGGGCCCCGGATGTTGATGGCAAACAGCATGACTGGGATTCCAATGGACATCGTGAACATACTAATACATCTCCAAAAATATGATCTTTGTAAAATAATTTGTGTGTGTTCATAATTATTTTCAAATCTGTCATAATTTTATATTCATTACATGTAATGTGACATATTTCAAGCCTTATTTAATATTGATACTGCTTGAATAGTAATTTATGTTAACATTAAATATTTTTAACAATTAGAGATTCAGGATTTCAGATTTTCATGAGCTTTAAGCTATACTAATCAAAAAAGGTAATGAAATGTCACTTTATATGTAATAAATATAAAATGTAATATTTTATTATGAATTATTTAATTTAATTATGAACTATAATGAACTTATTGAACTAATGAAGATTTTTGCTGGATCCTGCCTGATGTTGCCATAAGGAAAGCAAAACTACCTGGAAGTGCATAGAGTCATGTCTACACTTGAAGGGTGGGTGTCATTGTACAATTTATAAAACAGAAACAGAGAAAAGCTTTTTACTGCCATTTACTTCCCCTCATTTTTCAGTAATGACTAATCTTGGCAGAAACACATCTCACTACATAAAAATTCCTCATTAATAACTTAAGTGTGTATATTGTACTGTGGACAAATTCATTCAGTTGAGTAAATCATCAGCGTGTTAATCTCACCACAGTTATGTCATTAGGCTTACTGTTAAACATCTCCTTGTTAAACCACTAGATTCTATCATTGCTCAATGAAGCCGCTGTTGTCTCTCAACTTATCAAAATAAGTTCCATATACCCACAGAAGATGTCTCTCTGACACTCAAGTTTCCTGTCTCATAGTGAAAACAAATGGACTGACAAATACAAAAACTTAATAATATACTCTCATGTCCCATTTCAAACATTTTATTTATATTAATACAATTTATATTATTTACAATTATTAATAATATTTAAAATAATCAAATAATTATTCACGATGAACATGTAATAATTCAAACATAATACAATTCATTTATTGGTGTGGCTATGGGAACATCTTTAAGAGGTTAATTAATACTAGGGGTATCAGTAAGTCCTAAATAAATATTTTTCATCCCCTGCAGATGAAAAGAAAAAAGTGTCCCTTAACAGGGAGGACGTACTCTCCCATACTGACATTCCTTCATGAGGGGACCTGAACTGATCTCCTCTCCTGGACTCACATTCATTAAGAGGGATACTTACTCTCCCAAACTGATGTTCCTTCACAGGGGAACGTCCTTTACAGGACTGACGTTCCTTCACAAGGGGAACCTTCTCTCCAGGACTGACGTTCCTTCACGGGGGGAACCTCCTCTCCAGGACTGACATTCGTTAACAGGGATACTTACTCTCCAGGACTGACGTTCCTTCACAATTCCTTCACAAAGGGAACCTCCTCTCCAGGACTGACATTCGTTAACAGGGATACTTACTTTCCCAAACTGATGTTCCTTCACAGGGGAACGTCCTTTACAGGACTGATGTTCCTTCACTAGGGGAACCTCCTCTCCAGGACTGACGTTCCTTCACAGGGGAATCTCCTCTCCAGGACTGACGTTCCTTCACAAGGGGAACCTCCTCTCCAGGACTGACATTTGTTAACAGGGATACTTACTCTCCCAAACTGATGTTCCTTCACAGGGGAACGTCCTCTACAGGACTGACGTTCCTTCACAAGGGGAACCTCCTCTCCAGGACTGACGTTCCTTCACAGGAGAACCTCCTCTCCAGGACTGACGTTGCTTCACAAGGGGAACCTCCTCTCCAGGACTGACATTCGTTAACAGGGATACTTACTCTTTACTCTAAACTGATGGTCCTTCACGTGGGACCTCTTCTCCCAGACTGATGTTCATTCACATGGGGATTTACTTTCCTGGACTGACATTCATTTGCTGATGGTGGAGAGCGTCCTGCAGTTATAAGGGACAACTGTGGCTTATCAAGGAAGGAGCACTTGTATAAGTAGAAAGAAAAAGAGCTCTCATTCAAATTCTGCTCTCATTCACCTGGACTACGAACATCTGGATGATGTTCATTGATCTCAGTTCTGCCTTCAACAACGTCATTATCGACAATCTATTCTCCAAGCTCGGTGACCTAACACCACTATATGTAACTGGGTCTTGGAGCGTGGTTAAAAACAGACCTCAGAATGTGAGTATAGGTAGTCACATGTCTTCCATCTTCACTCTGAACACCAGCATTCTCCTGGGCTGTGTGCTGACTCCTCTGCTCTTCTCTGGTCAAGCTCAACTATGTGCCTCTATAAAGTTGTCAAGTTTGCAGATGACACTGCAGTTGTCATCCACATCAGCAACAGTGAGGAATCAGCCAACAGGCTGATTGTGGACTACTGGAAAAATACCATCTGCAGTCACTTTCCCATCTACATTAATGGAGCAGAGGAAGACTGTGTCACCAGCTTCAATTCCTGTGTCAACATTTTTGAAGAACTGTCTTGGAACTTGGAACAGCACCTCCTCCAGCACCTGTCAGATCCTCACAAATGTTTACTGGTGCACTATTGAGAATATTCTGACCAAATGTCTGACAGTGTGGTATGGCATCTTCACTGGATCTGACAGGAAGGCCTTACAGAGAGTGATGAAGACTGCTCAGCATATCAGTGCAGAACACCAACATCATCAGGGACCCCTTCCACCTCAGCTACACACTGTATAACCTCTTGCCATCCATGAGGAGACACAGAAGCATTTGGGCCAGAATCAGGTGCTTCAGGTCCATCTTCTTCCCAGTAAGCATCCCACTGCTGAACTCTGACACTGTAAAAATGACACTGTAAAAAAATGGTAAAGAACTGGCAGGAGTGTTAAATTAAAATGTTAATTACCATTTTTATAAATAAAGAATATCACTGTTTGAGTGCTAAATTACGGTTAGATCTTGTATTTATAAAAATGGTAATTAACTGTACAATGACACCACAGTATGATGCTGTTAATTTAACAGTAAGTTTCTGGCAACCCTGCAGCCAGTTCTTTATTGTTTTTAATAGCAAGCTTTTTACAGTGCTAAATTACAGTTTTATCCCATACTTATAAATCTACAGGTAAATACCGTTTTTTATAGCACAGTATGATAGAGTTCATTTAAGAGTAAGTTATTGACAAGTCTGCTGCCAGATCTTTACTGTTTATGCTGATATTTTTCTTGTAATATTTTTTTATGTTTATTTTGTCCTTTAATTGTGAAGACAGATAATGTGGCATTTTCAGTCATGTGACTTTTGATCATGTGGGAAAAAACAGGCTGGTTTATTGTAAATGAAGTGTTGATTTTGGAGAGAAGTGACTCATCTGTGCAGCCTACCATTGCAAAGCAATGATGGCGTGTGACATGTTGATTCCACTTGTGAACCATTTGCATAGTGTTCAAATCAGAAAATATAATTTCAACAAAAAAAACATTTAGGCATAAAAACAAAGAGAACATACACAGCTTAACTTTTCATTTGGACACACACACATATATATATTAGTTTTCTCTCTGGCTCTCGTTGAAGGCGGATGCCTTCTCCTCTCCTCACTATCTACCCTGCTTGCCTCTTTGTCTCATCTGCAAGAGCTTCACTCAGCACTGGCCTGCAAAACCATGGAATTGATTAAGTGGTCTCTCAATACTATTGACACCATCTTCTCTACAAGAAGTCTGGGGTCGGGGGAGCCCACCTGTCGTGATGGGATGTTTGTTGCTGGATATGCAATGGAAGCATGGGAGAAGTGGCGCATTGTATTTCTTGTGGCACTGTCACTTGAGGACGTGGAAGACGTGGCGTATGGATTCTATTGAGAGATCTGCGAGTCCAGTGTAATTCCCATATTGTAGGAGCTGCACGCAGAAAAATTGAAGATGTTTACCTTATTCAGCTCCCTATCTTGGTGGTCTGACCTTGACTGCCCTGTCAAAAAATTCTTCCACAGGAGTTGCTAAGCTGTTGCTATGAACCTGTTATCCTTATTCACTCAAACACCTTTGACTGCTTATTCCCAGGTGGGGATCATGATGGCTCCATTGAAGCACTCTGGTTGCTGCTGGACATCCATCTGCTGAAGCTGGCCTATCTCCTGTCAATTCCTCCCTCCCTCTGCTATGTCCTGTCTTTGTGCTTAGGCGAAATAGGTGGCTTTTTTATTTTCCAACCTGGGCTCCCAGACTGTGCCCCACTCAGGGCGCTGTAAGGAGGTATCCTTACAAGGTTCTCAGGTCTTTTAGAGTAGAAACAGGCACAGCATCACCAATCCACCCCCATACTTAACAGTGGGCATGAGGTGTTTTTCTGCATACTCATCCTTGGTGTTACGCTTACAGTGTTTGTTGTCAAAAAGCTCTACTTTGGTCTCATCTGACCAAAGCACTCGGTCCCAGTTAAAATCCCAGTACCGCTTGGCAAACTCCACCTATTTACGCTTATGAGTATAACTCAGAAAAGGCTTTCTCCGTGCATGCCTCCCAAACAGCTTGTTGGCATGTAGATAGTGCCTGATGGTTGTTTGGGAGACCTCATAACCCCAAGATGCTACCATTTGATTCAATTCTCTTACAGTGTGCTTTGGAAAACTTTTTACTTCTCTTACCATCCTTCTCACTGTGCATGGTGGCAAGATACACTTGCCTCCCCTTCCAGGCTTGTTTGTCACAGTTCTAGATGTTTTGAACGTTTTGATGATTGCTCTGACTGTAGATAAGGGCATCTGCAGGTGAGTGGCTATTTTCTTGTAACCACTGCCTGATTTATGAAGGTCAACATACATCTACCTTACTTGAATAGTGTCTTCTCTTGTCTTTCCCACGTTTAAGAGTGAGTAAAGGAAATGGGCTTTTGTGTGATGCCATATTTATACCCCAGGGAAACAGGAAATTATTAATTACTAATTAAAGGTTCCTAGATACTTTGATTCACTTTATAAACTACAGTAGAAATGACAAAAAATGGTTCAATTTCCAAGAAATTGTTAAGGGTGCCAATAATTGAGGAACAGGTCATTTTATGGGAAATAATTATTTCTTAGTCAGGATTTTTTCTTTCTTTCTTTTTTTTCACTTGAGTTGAAGGTTGCTTTTTACTAAACTTTTTCAGAGTGAAATTATTCTTCTACAATAAAAAATGTATTTATTTTAAGGCTTCTAACACATTTTAACTAAGGGTGCCAATAATTATGGAGGGCACTGTATATATATATATATATATATATATATATATATATATATATATATATATATATATATATAATTAGTATATATTACTAGTATATGTATAGGTAATGACCACTGTATTTAGCTTTTTCACAAAACTGCACATTGGGTAGATGTTAACTGAATTTCATTGCCTTCTGCTTGCACTATGCAATAACAATAAATCTAATCTATAGATACACAGAGCAATGCCTGACAGCGTAACAGTGCAAATTTGCTAAAAAATGTGCCAACTTACTTATATCAGGATGTGTAAACATTAGGGCAGTTTCATTAACAGCTGTGTGTACTCTCTGCCACAAAGTGAAGGTGGTGTCAATTCAAATGTGCAAGGAAGTCTAATAGCCTGGGGAAAGAAGCTATTATACAGTCTGGCACTACAAGCCTGGACAAGATATACCCCAGCAGGGTAAAGCAGGGTCATCTACAACCCAGTTCCCTCCAAGCTTATATTATAGATCCTTTAAATATCCTCTACACCAGCCTCCATACCAAACCACACTGGCACCATTAATGCATGCTCAGTTAAGTGTATTTTATCAAATTAAGCTCTTTTAATTAGTGGTAATAGATGTACTCTTAAAGTAAAGTTAACATACATATATTATACTGTATATAACATTTCACTGTAAAAGAAAAGTGTGAAAAACATGTAGTCTGTAGCCTGTATTATATAGCAGATCAGCCAGGGGAAATGGATACTGAATCTTTTGTGAGAAGTGGGTGTGTGTTTCAGTGAAAGAGAGAGGGACAGTAAGGTCTCGTGCACCAAAAATCTACATCCACACTAGCAGTGTTTTTCATCTACACAGGAATGAAAAAAAAACAACTCAACACACACCAACATGCTCATCCACTAAAATACAAATACGGCTGCAGAAGAAATAACTTGCATGTGTTGTACAAACATAGCACCAACCGAGCTATCACAACATTGTCTACTTCCTTTGCCACACTGTCACAATTTGCCTACTGATATCATTACAACATTCAAACCACATTCCAGTGTTTTTACAATGGACAACAGATTACTTCTGCTGTGCAAGTACCATTGTCCAAGCCTCCTAGAATGTTGTCAGACGACATTGTTACATTTACATCTCAACACTCTGGGCAAAAATCTGTTCTCTGAAGAGCTTTTCTAACAGCACAATGACAATATACACTAACGGTCAAAAGTTTTAGAACATTTCTGGTCTGCACCTAGTTGTTCAGGGGTTCCTACAGCAAGATAATGAGACAAAACATCAGTCCAAGCTCTGCCAGAACTACCTCAGGAAAAAACAACAAGATGGTCAGCTTGAAAACATGGAGTGGAGCACAGTCTCCAGACTTAAACCCCATCCAGCTGATCTGGGATGAAGTGAAAAGCAAAGCAAACCTACAAGAGCCAACATTTATGTGACGTTCAGCAGCAGATTAGTGAAGAACTGTCTGAAGAATGTTTGATGTCTGTTGTAGAAAGAATGTCACGAGTGTGTTCAGCTGTGTGGACGGGGTAAGAGCTGGGATCATCAACACGCAGCTGGTTTACTACCACCT
This sequence comes from Crenuchus spilurus, assembly GCA_036984385.1. Lineage (NCBI taxonomy): Eukaryota > Metazoa > Chordata > Actinopteri > Characiformes > Crenuchidae > Crenuchus > Crenuchus spilurus. The sequence continues at coordinate 27,570 of BRDA01000437.1, forward strand.
TGCGACTCCACGTCAGAATTAGATTTTTTATAATTCAGTAATCCTGCATTGTTTTAACATTGAATGGTCTTAAATGCTGGAATTAACCCCAGGTGTCACTGCTTATTTACCAACCTTCATCCGTGATTGGCATTCAGAAACAAATAAACAGACTCATTTAGATTTAGCTACAGTTGGTTTCCCAAAGTTAAATCTGTAATAAGAAAGTTTAATCTCAGATATTCCATATTTACGACGAGTGAAAAGCAGCTCTGTCTGAGCTAAAGATTGAGTTTGTGATTCCAGGTGTTCTCCTACAGACCGGATATTGAGATGCTTTCCAAAGTGATAACGGTCATTAACACATAATGAAACACACACTGAAGAGTGACAAAAACACCATAAAACCTGGCGAATGGCTAAGCAGCTCCACAGCTTCAGAGTGCCAAGCAGTAAACATCTGGCAGTGGGCAAGTGTGACTTTGGCCAGGGCCAAACGGTGAGGTGCTACCAGTCAGCAGTGGTGACAATGGAAAGAAGAACCACATTGTCCACACCTTTATCCCATCCACACACACATACACACACTACAGGAGCAGTGAGCAGCCCCATCATCCACAGCACCCTGGGAGCAGTTAATAATAATAATAATAATAATAATAATAATACATTGGATTTGTAATGCACTTTTTATTTGTAGTAAATCTCAAAGTGCTAACAGTATAAAAAAATCAATTAAAAGATAATTAGCGCATTGCTAACATGGCCCACAAGCTAAGGTATCCCAGTTGGTTTGTAAGGTGATGCTGTGGTATCTGTGGTGGTTGCTGTGGGGCCCCAAGGCGGTTGCTATGGGCCCCGGGTGAGGGTGAGGAGGAGGAGGGGAAGAAGAGGAAGAGGAAGAAGAAGAAGAAAAAGAGGAAGAAGAAGATATGAAAATCGAATAACAGTATATTAATTAACAAATAAATTTTAAAAATTATAATAAAAAAAAATACCAATAAAAATATAATTTATTGTCCATATGTCCTCCTAAAAAGATAGGTCTTAAGTCCCTTTTTAAAACCATCATTTGTCTGAGACCTCCTCACATGGTCAGGCAAGGCATTCCAAAGGCGTGGAGCCCATGGTCCTAAGTTTTGTTCTGGTTGGAAGAAGACTGTGGCGATGATAGATGTGTCTGTGGTACAAGCAGTTGGAGATTAGATACCATGTCATGCTGGTTCAGGGAAAAGAATTAAGCCTCAAGCCTGCTTCTCCAGCATTTAGTCAATGGCTGCCTCATCCTGCTTATAAATGAATGATTAGATTCAATAACTAGCAATAAATGCCTCTACTCTCAGGATACCTTAATGTTAGGTAGCAAGCTTCAGTTTTCACAACTTCATTCACATCCTGCTCTCAGAACATCTTTTAATCTTCTGCCATTTATACAGAGTTTACTTTCATTATATTGTCATGGCACTACTCTGCTCCTAAAGCAGCTAGTGGTACTTCTGATTCTGTTCTGTCATGACCTCCGTGTTCTGACTGGTTTCCTCTGAACCAAAATGCAACATTGCCCTCAGAAGATATTTCAATAAATAAAACTCTAAGACAAATGTGTAAGACCATGTAGTTAGTGGTGTCCTGAGATTCTGGGATTTAGTAGGTCACTGGTCAGAAGGGTTTCACATTTTGGCTTCAGTGTGCAAAATATCCTGAAGAGGTTCATTGTCCATAACGTAATTTCAAATAAAAAACATACGCATTCAGTACATAAAGAGATGATCACTATGTCTTTATAGCTCAAAGCTAAACAGTGTTCTTTGAGTCCTGAGGTGGAATATTTCTTTAAGCTTTAATAAATACTGTATATATGCCTCTGAATTACTTTGTTTGAAGAAGGTGTGTGTGTTATACCTGAGACTTATGGCTGTCCGTCGTGCTGTTGTCAACCTTTAATAAAAGAGCAAACAGGTGCAGAACATGATCTAACATCATAAAAGCATCTAGCTTGTATGGGATATTTGATCAGAACCATTACCGTATACCGGAGGTACACTTCACTTACTGCCTGTATGCACAATTTATCTTCTGTTTAATGTTTGGTTCAACGTAATCATTTCACAGTGGAAGGGGTCTTTGAGAACTGTGTTAAAGAACCGTGATATAGGGCAGCATTACTCCAGCAGCTGAACTTTGATCTAGATGAAGGAGGGCTGGAGTTAGTGCAGCAGAACGTGTGATATTTGGGTTTATGTGTAGGAGCTGCAGAACCTGCTCTGCAACTCAGCATGACTCACTCAACCCGGGCTCTTTGTCTGCCTGACACATACATTCATAGACTAGACTAGTTATGTTTACACAGTACTCAAGAAAAAAAAAAAGAACTGCGGTCACAATGCTGAATCAAGTCATTGTTCATATTTTGATGTCATAATATTTGGATCTGGTCACATGTCATACTCAACCAAAACCCATTGATGTACCACTGCTACAAAGATTTCACAACACTGAAATACACCTTCTAGTGTTGATTTTTTGGACCTCATCACCGTTAGTTTAAAGGCACAGTATGTAATATTTCGGGTTATCTTTTAGCAGAATTTAATATAATCACTAATAAAAATGATTAAAAACACATCTAATCATTATAAACTTAGAAGTTGTTTGATTATTTTACCTTAGAATAAGCTGTTTATATCTACATTGGTCGCGGGTCGAACACCGACTGAGGCCGCCATGTTGCATCGCCATGTTTCTACAGTAGTTCTAAAAGGACAAACGAGGCAAAAACCGTTTGTGTTGTAATGATGAATTGGCCACTCAAATTCGATGGCGCTGTAGCTTTGTTTTACCGTTGGCTGAAATAAAACAGAATAAGAAGAATAAACAAACATATACCTCAATAAGAAGAAAAACACGAAGGAGAAGCAAGAATAAAGGTTTTTTGGTTTATTTGTTAAGATGGCGGAACATTCTTATGCTCGTCAAGAAGAGAAAACACAACTTCAATTGTCAAAGAAAAGAAAAGATGATGAAACTTAGCTTCATATTCATGTGCGCAGTGTTTTTACCCCATTCTACCTTAAATGGTGCTGCAGGACATTGTAGCGCATCAGAGCTGAACACTTCTGCTTGGACGCTACTGCAGCATTTAAGGTGGAACGGGAGATTCGTAGCTGCGCGCTAGTTCGCGAGCTTAGCTAATATGAGCTCGTGTGAACTGTTATCGGCTGAAGTGCTTCTTCAGAGCATGACAAGCTTACCTTGACTAGAGAAAAATGTGTATCCTGCCTGCATTATCTGTCTACAGTGAAGCAGTTTGATGTGTTTACTTTATTACTTTGTACAGAAAACAGCTAACGTTTACAATAGCACTACTGAAGTGCAGAAAATATGTTTCATCTGCATTGTAGCTATGATCATTTTACATATTACATTTCCTAAATTTATCATTAAAATTAATCTTACCACTTGAAGTATCACTAGCTCTAAAGCTGCTATTAGACATCGCGTTCAGGAGTATCAAAGATATATGACCTCTTACAGCCACCGTAGAGACTCCTTCGTGTTTGGAAGGGAGGGGCTGCAGAAAAAGTCTTCAGTTGGTTGCAATATGGAAACTAAACCACTAGATGTCGCTGGAAACTACATACTGTGCCTTTAAAACATCTTTTGTGACAGTTAAGTGTTGGGGGAGCTTAACGAAGATATTTACATGTTATACGTCACATTTCAGATGTAATCAATCAACCAAGACATGGTTAGAGTCAAAATTTTGCTTCCTTTGAACTAATTTAGAATTTAGAACACAATGGAATTCAACCCACCTGTACAGTGAAACACACACACTAGTAAACACACTCCTGAAATGCTGGGCAGATCTATCCATGGTGTCTGGCGAGCAGTTGGGGGTTGCTAAAGAGCACTTCAGTCATGACCTGCCTGGGGAACCAGTAACCTTCCAGTCTTAAGCCCAGATCCCTAAACACCAGATCCCGGCTGCCCCTACAACTAGACCTGTGAGAGGTTCTTAGCACACACTAGAACTCCATAGTCACCTAGTTATTAACATCAAAAACATCTCCGAAACCTCCTCAAACCACATCCAGGTCTTACAAAAGACTGAGTCATTAGACACAATATGACTCACTGTGAGCTGTAAAAATGAATAAAACCCTGTAGCTCCAGGCAGCCACTTCTGGGAATTTGGGAATAGCCCCAAATTCTTACTAGGTTTTATGTAAAACGTTTACCATAAGAAAACTCAAATCAGGATTACTTATTGACTGACCCTACACTGTTAGAAAGGATTAAACCTAACATGACATTCCACATTTTAACTCAAGCTCCAAACACACCTGAGCCAAGCTATGATGATCCGTCACCATCTTGGAAAATTGAGCTGGGAGCAAATATTTGGAGTGTGAATAAATCAAATAAGTCTCAGCTCGTAGTTCAACACAGTGGACAGGCTTCATGTTTAATCAACATCATTCATTACTTATACATACACTCAGTGTCCATTGACCACCACAAAGCAGGTATTATTTGATCATTCTCAGGACATGATTCTGATGTGGTGGTGGTGTGTTAGTGTGTGATGCACTGGTTTGAGACACAGCAGAGCTGCTGGAGATTTTAAACACTATGTTAGTTCACTGTCCACTCTATTAGACACACCTAACTTGTTGGTCCAGCTTGTAGATGTACAAGCCACGCATACCAGCACACTAACACACCACCACCACATCAGTGTCACTGCAGTGCTGACAATGATCCACCACTCAAAGATTACCTACACTGTGATGGTCCTGACCACTGAAGAAGTGAAAAGGAGGATAATAAAGTCTACGGAGAAACAGATGGACTAGTCTGTAATTGTAGAACTACAAAGTGCTCCTGTATGATCAGTGGAACTGATAAAGTGGACAAAGAGTGTAAATACAAAGCATGTGTACCTAATGAAGTGGCCACTCTGTGTAACTATCACATACGAATGACTGGCCAGACTGAAGACTTAGTAAAATGTTTCTAGAAATTGTTTCAATTACAATATAATGGAGTGTTTAACATGCATTTTGGCAAAATTTCTACTATAAGAAGTCATAAATCAGCAGCCTTGCCTTATGATGGATGTAGAGCCAAAGCTCCAAAATTGCTGTTAAGACTGTTAACCCAATGGATAAAGTTGTGTTTGCTCTTGTGTTCATGATGCTTATAATGTTGTAATATTTGCTCATTTTATTACTGTAATACATCTGTTTCTAGTGATAATCCAACATTAGTCTACAGTTTGTCCAGGGCACACTACAATATGCAGACACCAATATATCCATTGACCAAAACATTTACAATTTTCCCCACACACAGTTAATTAGCCTCCATATGTTTGATGGAACTGAGTGATTCTATATTTTTCCTCTACATGATTTGGAAAATATACAAAGAGTCTCAAAAATAAGGAACTACAGTGGTAACCCTACTTACGAGCATCTTTACTAACGAGTATTCCAGGTAATGAGTCGAGATCTCGGAATATTTTTGTTCCAGGTAACGAGTAAAATTCCAAGTAACGAGTAGCCTAAATTAGTTCAAGTATGCCAACCACTAGGGGCGTGGCGGTCGTAGCATCCCCTAGATGCTAGCGTAGAAGAAGAGGTCAGTCATTACCTTTGACCGCTGTCCAGTGAAAGTGCTAGTGAAAGTGACACAAAGACAGCAAAAGGTAGTGAACAAGAAAGTTAGATACATTTTACTTTTACTTTTCATATGATAAGTGTAACCATGTCATACACGTACGCCCGTCCTCCTGTCCTCCTTAGCCGCCAGCGTACACGAGCACCGTCGTCGTCTCGTTTATGTTTTAAAAACCCATATAAACACATTATTTACATATTAAAGTATACTGTATATTGGCCGGCTGACACAGATTAATCAGTTTTACATGTATTCTTATGGGGAAAATGCATCCAGCTAACGAGCAAACCAGCTAATGAGCTAACCAGCTAACGAGCTAACCAGCTAACGAGCTAACCAGCTAACGAGCTCGGCTCCTGCACAGATTAAACTCCAAATTTAAACGTTTTTCAAAAGTTGTGAGGGAATTTTGAAGGCTGTTAGGTCATGACAGAGACATGGTGGGCTTCTTAGATTCAACTTAATTTTTACAATAGGGAAGGAGGGGATTCGATTCAACTTTAGCCAATGTGACAGCACACAACAGAATTTGACCTCCACATTTAACACATCCATGAAGTGAAACACATCAGTGAACACACTAGGCTGTGAGAACATGTGCCTAAAGTGGTGGGCAGCCCTATCCACAGCATGTGGGGATCAGTTGGGGGTTAGGTGCCTTGCCCAAGGGCAATTCGGTCATAACCTGCCCAGGGATCAAACCAGTCACAAGACCACATATCCTACGTGTGGAAGGTGTGACATCACACTGGTAGAGAATTTTGCAAGAAAAACAGTGGTGCATTCATGTCAACTACTTCATTCTCATGTTAAAAGAGTGATTTTAGGGAAAGTATAAACATTGACTATAAGGGCAATTCAATATTCTGTCCATCATGCCCAGGTGTTAAGACTAAAAGGTCATTTTCTCCCATTGCTGATGAACTTTCACCAAAACATCTCAACTGAATGCTAGTACAGCATTCCATATCTTTACAAAGTAAATAAGTGGCTTGACATGAATGCACCACTGTTTTTCTTGCGAAATTCTCTACCAGTGTGATGTCACACCTTCCACACGTAGGATATGTGGTCTTGTAACTGGTTTGATCCCTGGGATCAAACTCGGCAAATTAGATGCTGAGTGCACATCTAATTTGGTCAAGGTTGGAATCCTTAATTGTGGTACTACTGATGCTTACATCAAGTGAAGCATAATCTCAAGATGATGTTGATGAGCTAATAGAATTAAGTTAAAAAATGAAGAAGCAAACACTAAGTATGAATTAATTGGGATTAATTGGAATTTGATTTCTGACTGAACTATATGTCAGCACATACAGGAGTTAGACAATGAAACTGAAACAGCTGGTTTTAGACCACAATAATTGATTAGTAGGTGTAGGGCCTCCTTTTGCAGCCAATACAGGGTCAATTAGTCTTGGGAATGACATATACAAGTCCTGCACAGTGGTCAGAGGGATTTTAAGCCATTCTTCTTGCAGGATAGTGGTCAGGTCACTACGTGATGCTGGTGGAGGAAACCGTTTCCTGACTCGCTCCTCCAAAACACCCCAAAGTGGCTCAATAATATTTAGACACAAAGACTTGCTGTCTTGGTCACAGATGCGCCAGCAAGACGTGCAGCAACAATTTGTCCTCTTTTGAACTCTGGTATGTCACCATAATGTTGTGTGCATTGTAATATACTACTTAACTGTGCTCTTACCTGCTAACTGAACCTTCACACTCTGCTCTTACTGGTGCAATGTGAGATTAATGAAGATTGGCCACCAGACTGGTCCAATTTAGCCATGAAACCTCCCACACCAACATGACATGTTTCAATTTCTTTGTCTAACCCCTGTATGTTATATTCACATTTTGCCAAATGACCAAATAAAAAAAAACATTGGAAACAGTTGTAAAAAACTCAATTCTTTTTTTTATTATTAAATTCTATCTTAGGATTTTCTTTTATATATAAAAGTTCTACAGTGACAGGACTGGCATGAGAGCAGAAAACAGAAGACATCCTTAATCCTTCTTAATACACAATTACCGTCCACGAGTAAAATACAAAGTCAAATCAACGACTGATACACCGGAGACAAAACCTGTGGGAGTGTATTGGTGTGTAGTGTACGTGAGTGTGTACGTGAGTGTGCAAAAAATTGGGGTTGACATCATTTGTGTGAACAAATAAATAAACAATAATTCTTCAGTCTAGAATTGTACCCTCAATTTAAAGTGAGGGCGGCATGCTTTTCAGTCTCATTCTCACCCATACCTGTTCGCCCACTCACTCTGTTACACACACACACACACACACACACAATTTCTGACTCACATACAGCATGCAAGCCACCACATGTCGACATTCGCACGCACGTTCATGCATACACACACTTTTTCCGTTATCTCACTTAGCGTCACATGCAGACGTGCACACGGTGGATTTCACGCACACACATACAATAGAACACACTAAACCCAAGCGCATTGTTAAAATTGTTCAAATCAAGTTTGAAGCTTACATTGGAGTCATTTTGATGTGTGCACATTGGGGCTGGACAGTGTCACTCATGATAATCATCTCAATACTGGCATTTGCAAAACATGTTTAAGAAGGCCACAATAAGCAAATTAGGCCTCGAAACAATCAGTAACGATGTTGAGTACTTTGTGTTGCGAGCATGTTGTGTTGACCAATCACAGATTCACATGAAAATTATTTCAGGTGTTTGGACAAGGCATCCAATGATCCCTTTTTGCTTAAAAATAACAACAGCTCAACGTTTCAATACACATTATGACCACTCACAGATTAAGTGAATAATGTTGGTTATCTTGAAACAATGGTGCAAGTCAAGGTCTCTGCTATATTAGACTAAATGTAGTCAGTTCTCATAGTCAACATACTGAATAAAAGAGGAAAGTTCAGGTGTAAAGACCTGACAAGGGCCAGGCCACCGAGTCGGAACATCTGTGCTTCCAGCGGCCTTTAAATTTCCCAGATCTCAATCTGACTGAGCATCTGAGGGATGTGCTGGAATAACAAGTTTGAAGACTTGATAACATTTTGGTATCAAAACACAGGACACCTTCAGAGGTCTTATAGAGTCCAGCTCTTGGTGGGTCAGAGCTGTTTTGGCAGCACATGGAGGACCAACATCATAAACATATTGGTCATAATGCTCATCTGTGTATTGTAGCTCAATTATGTTCAAAACGTGCAGCTATTTGATCACAATTTGTGTCCATATCTTGCAACCCTGGAGCATGTATGTTGGAGAACGCCAACTCATTTGTTCATTCCACGATTCCATCATAAGCATTACCAGTCCACACTGGTGTACCACCTTAGATTAAACGCTGGCTGTAGTGTGAGGTATGAGAGTGTGAGTGTGTGTGGGTTCACTATCTAGACATGGAACTGCCCTCTGATCTGCAGCAAGGAGATGAGCCTCTCTACAAAACATTCTACTACTTTGTATTTACACATATATAGACACACAAGACTTGACAACATACACTGTAGCCTTGACCTCTGGCTCCAGACCACCACCACCACCACACAACTCCGAACACCATGCTCAAAGCACCTTTAGCACCGAAAAAGCTGGGTTGCTGTGTTGGAAGTGTGTGCAAGTGTGGACGTTTGTCTATATGTGGGATTTCCAGCAATGTAAACTGTTGATCATTACAGGTGGACATGCAGCTTGCTCACAGTAGGTAAGCCAAGTGTTTGTGTGTTGGTTCAGTCACTGTCGCTGGTATCACTGCTAGGATCTCCCTGTACTTTGTTGCGGTGCTGCATGGCACGATGATAGGCCACCTGAACTGACTTTCTGATGTTGGACTTTCTGCCTTCCAGCATCTTCTCCTTATCCAGCTCCTGATCCACACCCAACGGGACCAGCTTGGAGCGCGGCAACCACTGCCTACACACACACACAGTAAAATAAGTTAAAGGAATCATTCAATGAACATTCAAATATACACAAATCATTCCCAAATGTATCGTATCTGCCAATACATCTCTGGTGCTTAAAGTTTGGTTTTTCACTTTTGCACTGGAGCCATGAGTCTAATATAGCGAACAAAATAATCTAATTAGGGATGCGCCGAAACCAGCATCGGGTATCTGTCCGATACCTTGTACTCGTATTCATAAAAGTGCTCCGATACTACAGGATCCGATACCAGCGTGATGGGAGCTTCGTTTCCTTCTAACAGACAGTATTAGT
>BRDA01000438.1:7445-20832 GCA_036984385.1 Crenuchus spilurus
GAAGTTTGGTGGTGAAGTTTGATTTCTGCTGAAATTTTTGGTATGGATTCTTGCACTACGTTTTTCTACACAGTCTGCTCAGTTGTCTCTATTTTTATGTGAAAAACAAAGCTGTAGTACAGATTTTGAGGGAACCCTTTTCAGACTCTCATGCAGAATTGCATAAGAGTGTTTGTGTGTTGTGGTTGTCTGGTGCTTTACCACTAAATGGCATGGTGTGGACATAGAAACCATTTGGTTCTTCACTGTCAAAGCGGCTTTAGTTATGGCCTGCAACTGGTTTTTCTCAAAAACATTGTTTGTGTTCTTCATTCACCTGGTGGTGCGTTAGTAAGGCTAAAATATTGATAATGTAATACATTTATGTTATCAGTGACCCTCTAGTGGTTCTATTATTCTTTTTTAAGGTATTATATTTGTGTCAACTGACCAGTGTTGCCAGATCTCGTGATGGAAACAAGCAACCAGCTCTATGAAAATAAGCCCAACTGGCAACCCACCACATTCTGTAAAACAGAGGCCACTTTTAAACAGTATAAAGGTAAATATTTGACATTATACATAAACGACACAAACATTATGCTAAACACTTAATATAAAAAATTTTAATAACTTCAATTTAATAAATTATTTAAAAAAAACTTACATTCTTTGAATAACAATCTTTTAAGCTCTGATCAAAAGAAAAGTGCATTTTGCATCTCCCATCTGAGGTCGGAGCCATTCTTTCAGTGCGCTCTCTTTTTCCCACTCTTGATTATATTTTTCCATATTTTCCGCACTTACTCGAGCTCATTCTTATGCTGCCTCGTTACTTTTGGCTGTACCTGGCTGCCTGCTGTTTGTGTGTGTTTGGGTGTGTGTGACTGGTCAACTTGGGCAGAAGCGATAAACAGAAGACGGGGGCTTGGAAAGGACAAATGACCTATCACTCGTCTTTTGGTTTCTTATGGGGAGCTGGGAGATAATCAAAGAGTTTTACTCAGAAAGAAAGACAAGCCCAAATAAGCGATGTCACGTTCAAAAACAAGCCCAAAAAACCGCAACCCGCGACTCACGAGATTTGCAAGCGACTTTAGAATAAAAACAAATCCAAAGTTGCTTATAATAAGCGGACTTAGCAACACTGTTCTCAGCACTGATCTTGGCACTCACTCACTAGTGACTCCTAGTGGCGGGTGGCAGAAGCTCGCTCACTCGTAATTCAGATCTCAGCTCGCTAAACACTTGGTGATGCCACCTCCCTCAGTTTTAATCTGTGCCAAGAAAACTAGCTGTAAATCTGAAATTTGAGTAGGTGGCTTTGTCCATTTGGACTGCTCAGTCATGTAACGCTCTGGGTGTCTACATAGACAATGAGTGTGCTTCAGTGTCTGTCACCTTTTAAGCAACGCTGGCTTTTTTTGTCTCTGTGATGCAAAGTGTCAGACAAAGTGAACATCAGTCAACAGGAAACTGCTTACAGCTGCAGGTCTTTGTTTAAAATGTTCCATTTGGTAAAATCTTAATGGTTTTATTCAACTACATGAGTAAATACATACATACATCATTCAAATGATGATAAAAATTAGTTTTACGGTTTGTAATATAATAACCCATGCTTGCAATTGACTTATTGAACAATCTGGAGTTGAAAAAGCCACAATTCTGTAGAGGAAATTACATTTTAAACCCCAATTACACAGCTTTTATGATTCTGACCCTCACCAATCTTATATGTGGGATTTGTTCTTAACTACAAACAGTATTGATGTAAACTTAAAGCACAGTTATGTACAACTGAGTGTTGTCATTTGTGCAAAATCACTGGTTAATGTGTTTCTGTTGTTCTTTAACAATGTTTGGGTGGCCAATCAACCCACCCATTCACTAGGACTCTCCCAAGCGCTTTTGATAATGCCCTAAATGAATGGGCTTCTATGGAGCTTTAGTGTAAAACTGTAATGTCCATATAATTCATCTTCTTAATACACACTAATGCTGTTTTTCACAAAACACAACTTCATAAAACTAATCAGCACCACATTCCTGTGTTTAAAACACCAGTTTGAAGACTTAAAAACAATGACTTGGCTCTGCTCAGCTAATGATTAGCTAATCATTGAGCACTCATTAGCTGAAATGCTAATGTTTAACTGCACAAAACTGGGCTGGATAAGAAAAACACAGTGATACTAGTTAGCTTTCATAAATAATATTATGTTATATATTAGTAACCTTTAATGAAATGTTGTGCATTAAAAACTAAGAAATAGACGTACAGCGCCCTCTAGTGTTTAGCGCCACTTTTTGATATAATGGCTGGATCTCATGTTTGTTATGATTTTAGTTTCTTTTATCTCCACATAATGTTCTCCCACATAAAATCTTCCAAGTAGGCAAAAAAGATTACTAAATGACTTTTCAAAAGCTTTAATATTGTTTGGTTTGGTTTTTTTTTTTTTGAAGGTTTTTGTGGTTAGAAGGCTAAAATCAGAAAAAAATATTTATTTATTTATTTATTTTTAATTAATTAATTAATTAATTAATTTTAATTAATCTTTTAAAATCTTTATTTTTCCATGTAAGATTCTGTTCACACTGCAGACAATCTGGATTAGTTTCTCAGATCAGATCTGATTTGTCTGTCAATATCACAAGTCTGTCTGTTTGGGTTTCTGTGCTAACAGTGCAGGCATCAGTAATTACAGCCACACTGGCCTAGTGTTGCCAGATTCATGGTTTTACTGCAAAACTGCAGTGTTTATTTTAATGGGAAAATTTCAGAGGTGGTGCTGTGTTGGTTTTAAAAATGAGCACCTGTATGTAGTACTGTTATGCCTTAGATAGACTTCCTAATCTTAGAAGACCCCAGTTGAAATTCTGGGGAACACAGCCTATGTTTAGACTATCCAAATCTGATTTCTGTCTATCTAGATTGTATCCTGATTGATTTTTGGTAGTCTGGACTGCCAAAAACTACATGAAATATAATTTCTTCAAATCTGATCCAAGCCACATTTGGACGTGGTTTGAAATGCGATTACAATCCGATTTGTAGATTTGTCTCAGTCTGCACCGCTCAAATTGGATTTCGAAGTGCCTTTCCATTCACAATACGACAAAAAACGGCCATGCCGAACAACATGTCCCAGGTTGCCAGGTCCCGAAAAACCCTCCAGCCCACTCTCTTAGAGAAAGCAGGCCTACACAAGCTTAAAACTAATCTAAAATCTAATCTAATCACAGACATTTGAGGAAGTTATAATTTATTCTTAAATCATATTTTTATCGCATTTTCTACTTAATTGTAATTCTTCATAAATAAACACTTTTAGTCATTAGAACATAATATTTTGCCCTCTGCTCTGCTCTAATCTATATTTTCAGATCATCCACTGAATCTATTAACATTAGAAAGTCCTGCTCTATGTTTTTCTAATGTGTTACTATAAGAGATTTTGTTCTGTCATGGTACATTCTTAAACAGTTTAAAAACTATAAACTTGGCAACCCTGAATCTACATAATCAGAGTGGCTGTAGTTCCTGATGCCTCCTTCATTACCACAACAACCCAAGATAGGTTTGTGATGCCTGTACTGGTGAATCTGATCTCAGCTCTTAAGAGTGTGAACAGCAGCTAATCTAAGCAGATCAGATTTGAGAAATGAATCCAGTTTGCCTGATCAGAAAAGGTCTGAGGTAGCTAAAAAAGAGTAGCCTATCATTTTCTCAGAGGACAAGGAGAAGAAATTCAGACATCTGATGTAAATAAAATCACAGAAAATGATGCAGAACGTCTTGGACTCCTGCATTCAGGAGAAACTACTGAGGTGTTCGGTGTTCCTTCCTGTGAGGGTTTACAGATTAAAACTTAGCATCCCTGTAAACGTACAGCCTAAGATGGCTAACAGAGCAAAAGTATGTGCACCTGCTCACCCGCCCAGACAGATGCACAACATTGCTCACTTCCCTTCTCAGGAGCTCTGCACACAGTCTGGACGGTGCGCTCTTGGTGGTAAAGAGAAGAACATTTGTGGGGGAAAATTTGTGCTTTTATTGAGTTTTATTGTTTTAAGAAACCAAAACAATACATCAAGTCAACAAGCTAAGAGTTGAAAGAACGTTTCATTTGACTTAAAGGCAAAAACATGAACATCTCCACTTTGGCTTTGATTCTTCTGGCAGGTGAGATCTTTCATCTTTCAGGATTCATAACTGTTTGCATCAACAAACTGCCATCAATTCTTTTGCATCAATCAAATATAATTTCACCTTATGTTTATTTACTTACCTTATAATTATTTACTTATTTCACCTTATCTCTGGTCTGTTTTATGGGCATTACTGTTGCAGCATGTACCACATTTAGTTTTGCTGCCTTCTATCCATCATTCCTACCAATCCATCATCTTCTAAAGAGGATTTTGATGGTTTTTACCTTATTTCTTGCAGTTTTAGGCTGTGTGATGTCTGCAGGAGTCAGAGTGAAAGCACCTTTAGGAGGAAATGCTTCGGTCCGTTGTGAATACCCCAGAGGAAGTGAGAGCTACCCAAAGTACTTCAGCAAAAAAAAGCCTGAAGATAAAATTTTGACTGTCAAAAAGGCCACACCATCGGTGGTTGGTAGATACTCTCTGGAGGACGACAGAGAAAACAGAGTGTTCACAGTGACCATCAGGAACCTTAGTGTAGAAGATGCTGGTCAGTACTGGTGCGGAATGGACAATTGGGGACCGGATGAGGTCACAGAGGTCAACCTGGACGTTGTGCAAGATACTCTGTCAACGTTACAAAAGCCAGCCATCGAACATGGTGAGGAACTGAGATGTTGACTTCTTGACCTTTCTCACTTACGCTATACCAAGTTACATCTTCACTAAATCAAAATATCCAAAACTGTTCCTTTTATACTAGAGCTCATTGTATTCCCATCCAGATTGGCCATATTCCCATTTCATTTGGTCATTTTAGTTCCATCTGGATACAAATATCTATGATTTGAGAGGCAGATTTTTTCCCCATTGATTTTTGACTGCTGCTACTAGCTGTATTTAATCTCTTATTGTGCAGATAAACCAGAAACTCTCCCGAATCCACCTAAAACCTGCCAGAACCCACAAGGAAACCCTGAAATTCACCCAAACCCTCTAGGAATCCTCCCAAATCATCCAAATCCCTTCCAAGTCCACCAGAAGCCCTCGCAAATCCATCAGAAACCCTCCTGAATCCACTAGATATCCCCCTGAATTCACTTTTCCCCCCAAATAAATCACCCAGAAGCCATGCCAAATCATCAAAAACAATTAAAACTCCACCAGAAAAACCCCTGAATTCACCAGTCCAGAGAAGTCCTTCTCAATACTTTTCAATTCTTCAAATCTTATACTGGATCTCTAGTGGCATTTTATTCCTGCGGAGATTGATCCTTCCTAAATTCACCCAAAACCCTCTGAAATTCTCTCAGTCATGTTATGTCATGTCACACGCCGTCATCGCTTCACGATGGTAGGCTGCACAGATGAGTCACTTCTCTCCAATGCCATCTGTCTCTGGTTGCTTGTAGCAGGCTAGCACCTGATAATCCAGTCCATAATTAACTCAAACCCTCCAGAAATTCATCGGAAACCCCAACAAGCCACAAAAACTCTTCAGAATCCACCTGAAACCACCCATATCTCTCCACAACCCTCCCTAGACCACCAGAAACCAATAAATCCACCAGAAATCCTCCAGAATCTACCAGAAACCCTTTAGGGTAGTTATTGGAAAAATTAGAAGTTGGTCAGGAAGGTAGATCTTCATACCTGAGACAGAATGATGAGGACTAAAAAGAAACAATGTGAAGTGCTGCAGACTGTAATACATGATTATTAAAGTAGACTTGTGGTGAAGTTTGGGGAAGTGCAGGACCACAGTGAAACTGAGGCAGCATGAATTAGCTTATGACTGAGGGAAAATCTATATTTGGAAAAAGACTTTCAGTACTTACAATAAACAAGAAACAGTCCTAAAATAGAAAAAGACACCTTCAACATTATCACAAAGTGAGATATTAGTTATAGTGACTGTGTGAGATGTTATGTAAAGTAACTCTTCAGTGTACAACACAACTGGGCTAAAGATCAAAGTCTCACACTTCCTGTATGAGTTTCTTAAAGAGACACTTTCTTAAATGAACATGTACACACTTTTATAAGACTGAGTTAAGAGCCAGGCCTCAGAGAACCTTAGCTCAGAACCTGTGCGTTCAAGTTTAGAGGTTAGGATTATGACTACAGTAAGGTTTGGGATTTGGGTTGAGATTAATCTTAAACAGCTAGGATTAAGACTAGTGTTAAGGTTAGGTGTTCATTTTAGTGGTTAGAACTAGGACCAGGGAGTGAGTCTGGGTTTAGGCTGAGGTTAATGTTTAGAAGTTGGAATTAGGACCAGAGTGTGGGCAAGTAATTAAGATTTAGGTTGGCGTTAATTTTTATATTTTAGGATTAGGACAATGATGAGGTTAGAATTAGGACCAGGATTAGAATTAATAATAGAATTTAGGTGATGTTAATGTAAAGATAAGGATTAGGCCCAGAATTAGGTTTAGGATTAAGTTTAAGGTTAAAGTTTAGGATTACAGCTAGGATGAGAATTATTATTTCATTGGGTTGGGTTGGATTTGCGTTGAGGTTAATGTTTAGAAGTTAGGATTAGGACCAGGTTGAGGATCAGGATTGGGATCTAAGTTGGCGTTAACATTAGGATAAAGATTAGGACCAGAGTGAGGGTAAGTATTAGGATTTAGGTTGGGGTTAATTTTTCAGAGTTAAGATTAGGGCTATAATGAGTGTTTGGATTCAGTTTTGGGTTCTGTTTAATAGTTGGACATTAGAATTAGGATCAAGGTGAGGGTCGAGATCAAGATTTGGGTTAAGGTTAATGCTTAAGAGTTAGGATTAAGGCCAGGGTTAGGGGTAGATTATATGTTGAGATTAATTTCAGGTCCATGGTGACAGTTGAGATTAATACTTAAGGGTTAGGATTAAGACTATGGTTAAGTGTAGCTTATAGACTGAGGTGAAGTTTAGGCCCAGTGTCATGGTTAGGATTAAGATTTGGGGGTAATTCTTAAGATTTAAGATTAAGACCAGGGATAAGAGTAGATTATAGTTTGAAGTTCATGTTTTGGTCCAGAGTGATGGTCAAGATTAGGATTTGGGTTTAGGTTAATGGCCAAAGGTTAGGATTAAGACCAGAATTATGGGGAGATTACAAGTTCATGTGAATTTTAGGCCCAGGGTAATGGTTAAGATTAGGATTTGGGTTGAGGTTAATGCCCAAAGGTTAGGATCAAGACCAGAATTAAGGGTAGATTATAGGTTTAGGTTAATTTTAGGCTCAGGGTGATGGTTGTGATTAGGACTTGGGTTGAGTTTAATGCTTAAGGGTTAGGATTAGTATGAGGACCAGGCTTAGAGTTAATGTGAATGTAATAAACAGTTAAAATAGATAAATGTGATGTAACTAATCTAATTCTGCTACTACTTCACTGAGACATCACTGACCTGTTACTGATTATTAATCATCTATAAAGGACTAAACATAACAAAGTTAGTCTAACTTTAAGTGACTCTCTGTTTAGCAGTTGACCCCTCCACCACCACATCATCACTCACTTCTTCACGGATAAAACCACATCACTCACTGGCACGAGACAATGAGGCACATCTCACAGGTGGGCACAACTTCTCTCAAGCTCACATTATCAAACATGGTGGTTAAAATATTCAGTCACAATCAAAATTGACACTAAATATGTAAGAACCAATTGGTGTAGATATAAGGTATGTGTACCTAATAAAGTGACCAGACCATGTATATAGTCATGTACTTGTAGGAGCTCACTGTTTACTCTACTGGTCTTTGTTTTTGACTCGTGTCCTGGATTTAACCTCTTGGTCTGGATAATAAAACCTGCACTTGGATCTTCTTCGTGGGGCACTGCAGTAGTTGGCTGCCCACTGCTCTGGGTATGTGTGTGTTCTCTGCCCCCATAGTCACCCTTTCTCTGCTGACTGGCATTTTCCATGTGTTCTTAAAAAGAAAAGTGAAAATACAAAAGAAAAGAAAATAAAGAAAGTGAAAGTAAATGGCATCCTTTGGTTTGGCCTTTAGATGATCAGTATTATTCTTTTCTTATTTTAGGGACAATTTTTCGGCATTTTTGTCGGCCATTATCCAGTAGCAGTCCTTTGTTATTTTAAGGCTAGTGAGCTTGATGGGATTTTGCTTTTTCAAGCAGTTTTCCAGCTCTGACAGCATATATTATTATAAATGTCCTTTGCTCTGTTTGGGCCTTCAGACTTCTTAATGGCTTATCCATCCACAAGCTGGCCACCACTTCTACATTTTCTTTGTCTTTCCTGTTGTCGTGACTTTTGTCTTCATAATGAGCTGAAGTCACTCTGTTCTTTAACTTTCCTTACAAAGAGGGTCCAGCCATGACTTAAAGTTTAGAGACTGGTACTGAGAGGTTGCTGGTTTGATCCTTTAAATTAATGGGTTTAATGGCTAAAGTGCCCTTGGACCAGGCAATTAACTCCTAACAGCTCCCCGGATGCTGTGGATTGGGGCTGCCCACCATTTTGAGTACATGTGTTCACTGCCACCTAGTGGAGATAAGAGATAAACCCGGAGGTCAAATGTCAACGATTGTTCAGTGATTGATTGGGAAATCATTGCTGCTCCCTTGCCCCAACAATTCAATACTTGTACTCCTCAAAGACAAGATAATGGACAGAGAAGATTGTTACTGATTCCTCAAACTCTGATTGAGCTTGTATAGCATCTTAGCCAAGGACACTTTACAAATCAACACAATTTTACACACTACGAGCCACACACACCGGCAAGAAGCAGCAGCCAATCGCAAGTGATGATCCACCTGGAAGACTGCATGGATCATCCAGGACAAAGTGCCAAATCAGATACACAGATACATTCATACAGTACACATTCATTCACTTGATCTTCATGTTTTTAGACTGTGGAGGAAACCCACACAGACACTGGGAGAACATGGAGACTCCACCCAAGGACTTGAACCCAAGACCTCAGCAAGGCAAATCTACCACCATGCCACCCTTGTTCACTGCTGTTATTTGCAATCTCATGTGCATTACCTGTCTTTAATCTGTATGTTTGCTTGTTTACTCTGTAATTATAAGCACGTTTTCTATATTAGTGTACCTGTACAGCTTCATGATGCGTCTTCAATGGTTCTTTAGTAAATAAAATGGTTCTATATAGAACCAAGAACACTCAAATAACCCAGTGTGTGGATAAAGGATTCTTTCCATAGTGAAATTGTTCTTCAAGTTGATGAGGAAGATGTTTTTAATGGTTCTATACAGAAACTTTTTGAAAATGGTTCTGCTACATTTACATTGTCATGCTTGTAATAATAGAGGAACCCTTTCTGGTGATATAGAGAGCCATTTTCAAAAGAAGCATCTACAGCACTTTCCTCAACAATCTGAGGAACCCTTTCTATAGAGAATCAATTTCTTTACCAAAGAACCTTTGAAGAACCATCTTGTTTGAGACCAATAGCTAATGGTCTATTAGTGTATGGTCTATTGTGTATTTTCTGTAAATTATACGCAGTAAATCTGCCAGTGTTAAATCAACACTTTTAGAGTTAAATTAACACTGAGAGTGTTACATTTTGACACTCTCAGTGTTAATTTAACTCTAATAGTGTTGATTTAACACTGGCAGATTTACTGTGTATGTATAGATCTGTATGTTGTATACAACACTCAAGGCAGACCAACAATTCTTCTTCAAAGACCTTCAGGTCTTCCTGATGAGTGTTATCTCAGCCACATTACAGCACCATGATAATATTACACTGCTTTGAATCCCACAATGTGTTCATTTTGTCTCAAGTGTTTGTTTGTTTGTTTCACCACATCTTCAGATGACTCCGTGTATCTCGGAGGCACGTTGGCTGCAGTCGTGCTGTTGTGTGGGATTCTGATAACCATTTTTGTTCGAAGTAAGAAGCGCATCAAGCGAGCAACAGGTACTTAATACCCAAACTTTACTTCATCAGTTTTCTTACAATCATACCCAAGCCTTAATCAAAGCTTGCATGCATTTCCGCAGCTTTTACACAGCCTCGGACCAGGACCAACTCAAATGCGGTGAGTGGGCGAAGTATTCTTGTTCTTGGTGTATTCCAGCATCCTACAGTAGATGGTGCTGTAACGTTCACACACGTTTTTTGCTTTCAGGAGAACTACATTTATGAAGACATTTTCCTAACATCTACAACCCAAAGGTCAGATTCAGTCCTGCAGGATTCTCCAGAACCAAGCAGAACCGGCCTCATTCACAGACCTGAGACTGTGGTGTACTCCTTTATTAAACAACCCAAAAGTCCTCCAGATGAGGCAACACTGTTCCCTTCAGCAGACTCCTCTTCACTCTACTATACCACAATCAACTTTGTGCAAAGTTCACACGTAGGCCATGACGCTTCTGCTTTTAGCAAGAAGTCACATGACATCTACGCCACTATCCAGAAATGAGATCACAGTGAAAGCTAATGCCCATCAGATGGCACTGGTGAGCTTCTGTGAGACAGCCTCAGAAATCATCCATGATTGACACTTTAACCAATCACTATCCTGATAGCAATGTGGATGCATCCTAAACTTAGGCCATATCTGGGATTTACATATCCAGGCCCACATAAAGCATGGAATGATGATCCAGAATTTAAACACATGTGGTTGTAGGACTGGTTTAAAGGTGGCTGAGATCCTCTCACACCATTTTTGGGCAGCATGTGGGCCACTTATAAATACCCGGTTAAGGCCACATCAACACTGCTATCAGGGTAAGAGTATTAATACCAAATGCTGATACCTTCAGGACACTTTCATTCATTCTGCTGAGCTTTATATCTGATTTAAGTGAAGACAATCTGAAACCAAAATCACAATAAACACTGAAACCATGGCTGGGTTCTCTTCCTTGTTTGATGTTCCTCGGTCTGCTTCAACTTCAATTGAAAAAGGTTAACAAGGAGTAAAAGCACTCCTCTCTGCGAGTTTCAGCGGTTATCCACATTTACCACTTTTAGAGAGCAGCCTTCTGTGGCCCTATTCACTTGTCTGACACCAAAGCATAACAGCACTTTGATCACTGACATTAATGTCTTTCTAAAGCTCTGGTTTGAAACTCAGTGCTTGTTTAGTCTGATGGTGATAGACTGAGTAAAAATAGAGATATGAACTTTTAAATTTGATATAAAATCAAGGCCCACAACTGTACATAGCCTCACTACTGTTTATCAGATATAAACACACATTATTATTATTATTATTATTATTATTATTATTATTATTATTATTATTAGTAGTAGTAGCATTAGCATTAGCATTAGCATTGTTGTCACTGAGTAATATAAGGGGAAAAAAACAGCATAAAACTGCAGCACTGGGGGAATTGGTCATAGTTGCAGGCCTGCAATAGGCAAATAGCATTATGGGAAATGTAGTTCTGCAATGCCTCAATATAACATTGCAAAGTTACAATATGCTTACTTAATTAAAAAACATTATTATTATTGTTGTTGTTGCTGTTGTTACGTAAGGCATAACACTGTAACAATAACTGCAGGCCAACAGTAAAAACAAAGCATTTTGGGAAATGTAGTTCTGCATTATCTCAGGAAAGTATGGTGAAGGCAGAAATGCTTACCCAATAAAACACATACTTTATTATTATTATTATTATTATTATTATTATTATTATTATTATTATTATTATTATTGCAGATTAATTGCAATAAAGGCATTAAAACAGCATAAAGCTGCTAGAATGTAGTTCAGGCCTACAGTGGGCACAAAGCATTTTGGGAAATGTAGTTCCTCATTACCTCAGTACAATACTGTGAAGTCACAAAATGCATAATATACATCTATGAGTGTGTGTATATTTATAATGTAATGGAAAGCAGTAACACAACATAAAACTACATCATTCTGTGAAATAAAAGCTAAACTGAGATAATAAAAGAACTGAACATGACCAGTTTTAAGCTGAGGGACATGCAGTAAGCCAAAGGGCAACATCTCTTACTGAAACAAATAAACGAAAACTGTGCAGAGGAAGTGGTGAGTGTGTAAGGGTACAACATGTTTCACAGGAAAGGCAAGCGGTTATTAGCAAGACAAAGAAAAAGTTTGTTCTGCTTGATCTCATGAGTGAAGTACATCTCTAATAATCTAAAAATCTGTTTTTCACTTTCTTGATGAAGATGCTAAAAGGATAAATCAGTTTTATATCACAACTACTGTTAAATCTAGCTTTTCCTTTATACGTCTATAATATTTGAAATATTAAGTCATGACATTATAGAAAAGATGTGGTAACACCCTGACTAAAGCTACATGTGTACAGTCAGTGAATGAATGAGCTTTCACTGAAACATTAGACCATTGTAGGGAAGGCAGGAAGAGTTCACTTCAGAAAGATGCAGTAAGTCATTTACTCCCTTTTTTGTTCTTTTCTTTTAAATATAGTGGCATTTACAGTAACCTCCAGTCTGTCTGCCTCATTATAGAGAAAAAAGTGACACTGAGGAGGAGCAGTTTGACGCACTTCTTACGTCTTAGTGACGGAAACAGGAGAAAAAAAAAGAAAGTGACAAATTCTGACTCTGACAGCTTTCATCAAGCTCTAATCACAAGGTTCAGGATGTGGGTGCTCGTGTTACTCCTGTCCAGTTTCGTTCAAGGTAATGAATTTTTTTTTACTCATGTAATCACATTCAGCACCTTCTTATCAGATGAGTTACAGTGTTGTGTTTTGGTGCACCTCTTTATCAGCTCACTGTAGTTACAGTATCATGTTTTGGTGCACCTCTTTATCAGCTCACTGTAGTTACAGTATCATATTTGGGTGCACCTCTTTATCAGCTCACTGTAGTTACAGTATCATGTTTGGGTGCACCTCTTTATCAGCTCACTGTAGTTACAGTATTGTGTTTTGGTGCACCTCTTTATCAGCTCACTGTAGTTACAGTACCATGTTTGGGTGCACCTCTTTATCAGCTCACTGTAGTTACAGTATCATGTTTTGGTGCACCTCTTTATCAGCTCACTGTAGTTACAGTACCATGTTTGGGTGCGCCTCTTTATCAGCTCACTGTAGTTACAGTATCATGTTTGGGTGTGCCTCTTTATCAGCTCACTGTAGTTACAGTACCATGTTTGGGCGTGCCTCTTTATCAGCTCACTGTAGTTACAGTACCATGTTTGGGTGTGCCTCTTTATCAGCTCACTGTAGTTACAGTACCATGTTTGGGCGCGCCTCTTTATCAGCTCACTGTAGTTACAGTACCATGTT
>BRDA01000438.1:20932-32266 GCA_036984385.1 Crenuchus spilurus
AACGAAGCTCCCATCACGCTGGTATCGGATCCTGTAGTATCGGAGCACTTTTATGAATACGAGTACAAGTACACGCACATGGTGTCGGACAGATAGCCGATGCTGGTATCGGTATCAGTGCATCCCTAGTATTCATGCATATTTTTTTACTCATTGTATTGTATAGTATGTCCTATGTATTTAATCATGAAGTCACTGCCTGTACCTAATTCCAATATAAATAATTTGTTGCTAAATGCCAAGTGATCTCTAAATTTTTAACCCATATGATTCAGTTAATGCAAATGATGCATCCCAGTTACACTGTGCACACCACCTATACACCATCTAATCATATACTTCTGTGGAAGTATTTCATGAGTTCTACCAATGTGATATAGTTTGTTCAACAAATGACCATGAATTGTTCTGATTATGTTTCTCTTCAGAACCAAGAAGATGAATGGGACACTGGACCATCCGGACCAGCCAGACATTGATGCCATAAAGATGTTTGTGGGCCAGATCCCGCGGTCCTGGTCAGAGGATCAGCTGCGGGAGCTCTTTGAGCCCTACGGTGCCGTCTACGAAATCAACGTCCTCCGAGACAGGAGTCAAAACCCCCCACAGAGCAAAGGTCAGAGACTGGCAGTTAAATCAGGAATGGCTTCTATACTTGTACTAAACTAGTCTTAACTAATCTAAAACTACTACTTAGTGTGATGGGTGTATTGGATATGTGGCAGCTATTGTGGGTTCTTAGTAATAACATTGCTTGCATGCCTCACTTTTCTCTTCCATTTTTAGGTTGTTGTTTCATCACGTATTATACACGTAAATCAGCATTAGAAGCACAAAATGCCCTGCACAACATGAAAATTCTTCCAGGGGTGAGTATGCTAAGCATGTTCTCAGACTTTGAATAAATAATGTGTGAATAAAGATCAGAATGTGATTTGTGCTCTTGTGTGGCAGATGCATCATCCCGTTCAGATGAAACCAGCAGACAGTGAGAAGAACAACTGTAAGTGATTAATGGTTTTCTTACCATACAAGACAAATAAAATGATGAGATTGAGACAAGGTTGAATTTTGTGTACAGTAGTCTGTAATTTGTGTGTGTGGAGTTTAAAGTAAAACATTGTAAACTGTGACTTGTAGACTAATTTGTAGATTTACTCATGAATATAAAGATAGAAGTTTACAAGTTTAAATGGCATTGACTTTAGTCTATAGAGATGCCACAGAGGGCAGTTGGCTGAAGAGCAGTATTAATTTCACATGTCTTTGCTTACCTTAATCATTCATTATTATTTGTGATGTATGATGGGAAAAGACAGACCAATAAAACATTTAAAAAAAAGTTTCTCATTTTTTTTCAGCGGTAGAAGACAGAAAGCTGTTTATTGGGATGATCTCAAAGAAGTGCAATGAGAATGACATTCGGCTCATGTTCTCACCATACGGTCAGATTGAGGAATGTCGCATTCTCCGAGGACCAGATGGCCTGAGCCGTGGTAATACAAATTCAGCTCAGCCTCTAAACACATACATAGAAACCTTGTATCAAAAAGTTGCAGCTCACTTGCAGTGCAATTCATGAACAGCAGATTGTACATTCTTGAGCTTTAAAGATGTTGCCCGGTATGAGTTTACCATAGCCATGAGGTATTTACATGAGAGGACAGCCAAGTTACCTTATTGTGTTTGTGTGGTTGTGCATGGCTATATGCAGTAAAGTTTCCGTTCGGTCAGATTTAAAACACATTTGGGATTATTTTGAACTAATGTTGATATTTATGAAATGTATATAATTTATATATATGTATATAATGATTATCATTTATACTGATCTCTTAACTATTATAAATGTTCTAAATTTTACTGTGTCAAAAAAAAAATAATTGGGTGTTTGTGATCTCATTTAGATAAGAATCCTTTTAGTCCGACAGTGAAGAAATTCAAAGTGTCACCGCAGCAAAGGGACAGTGAGTACTCAGTAACAGAAATAGGTATTAAAAGAGACTTAGTAAATACTATAAGCAATAAACGTAAGCCAAATAATATAAAAATAATAATAAAACTTATCAAAAACACTGAAGAATATTTACAACTAAATGTACATGACTGTTGTACATGGTATATTGCCCATTTTTGGATTAAAATATTGCCCATAATGCTGCATAAATATCACAAGATTGTAATGAATATTGCACATTATATACATGTATTGTCAAAAAAGATTTACAGCAGTTAAGTTATAAATGGTCAACTGGGAGCAGTATTGATTGTAAAGCCTAACCACAGCAGGAAGGAAGGACCTGTGATTACGTTCCTTCACACACTTTGAATGAGAGCCAAGTGCTGTTAGAGACTTGTGCATGGGGCGAGAGTCATTTTCCAACATGTATGTTGACTTGGTCAACATCCTCCTTTCTCCCACCACCTGCATTGGGTCTAGGGGACATCCCAGGACAGAGTAGGCCCTAAGAATCAGGTTGTCTATTCTCCTCCTGTCTGTGGCGAAGATGCTGCTGCCCCAGCAGACCACTCCTTAAAAGATGACTGATGCCACTTCTTGCATAATAAAACATCCTCAGGAGTGATCCCTGCACTCTGAGTGCCCTCAGCCTCCTGAGCAAGTAGAGTCTGCTCTGTCCCTTTCTGTAAGTTCAGTAGTGTTATCTGTCTAGTCCAGTTTATTGTTCAGGTGAACACAGGTACTTTATAAGAAGTCACACTCTCAATGTCTTTTCCCTGGATGTTCACTGCTGAAGGCGAGTGCACGCCTGCGGAAATCCACACATTGATCTGGAGGTGATTCTGCAGACACCACTACACAGTCCTGAATCAGTTCTCTGTACTCTGTCGTCCTCATTTGTGATGAGGCCAACTATTGCTGAGTTGTCGGAGAACTTGTGTAGATAGCAGTTTTGTGATCTGTACGTGAAGTCTGCATGTACGGAGTGAAGAGAAACAGTGCCGATTGTTCCTTGCGGTGCC
Source organism: Crenuchus spilurus (assembly GCA_036984385.1). Lineage (NCBI taxonomy): Eukaryota > Metazoa > Chordata > Actinopteri > Characiformes > Crenuchidae > Crenuchus > Crenuchus spilurus. The sequence continues at coordinate 23,915 of BRDA01000438.1, forward strand.
TCTGTGCTGCAGACTAACATGTCAGACACACAGTCCTGTGCCCTCACTTACTTTGGTCAATTGGTGAGGTAGTCCAGGATCCAGTTAGATAGGTGATGGTCCAGCCCTGAATGTTCGTTTGCCTGTCAAGAACTCGGACTGTATGGTGTTGAATGCACTGGAGAAATTAAAGATCATCATCCTCACAGTGCTCTCAGTTTTCTCCATATGAGAAAGAGCTCTTTACAGTTCACGGTGTCCTCCACCCCGATGCCAGGCTGATAGGCAAACTGCAGTGGATCCGTAGATGAACTAACCACAGGTCGGAAATGACTAAGGACTAGCCTCTCCAGGATCTTCATCACGTGATGTCTGTGCCACAGGCCTGTGGTTGCTGAAGTCCTTAGGGTCCTTTTTTTTTTTTTTTTTTTTTTTTTACTGGTACTTGCAAGGTGTTTACTACAGTTGTTACACTACCCAGCTTCAGGCTCATGTTGAACATTCACTTTCCAACCCCACACAGCTGATCTGCGCTGGAATTAAGTAGCCTTGCACTGATGGCATCGGATTTTTGAAGCATTTCTCACTTTGATCTTCCTCAGCTCATGTCTCACCTGGACCTTTGTGATAGTCAAACTGTACTGTGGGGGCTGTGTGCTGGAGTATGTGGATTGAGAGTGAGAGTTGTTAGCAGGATAGACATTGCGAGGTGGCTGTTAGCTGATAGTTGTGGAGAGTGAGGGAGGTAGTCAAGCAGCCTTCTGGTGGTGCCAGACTGGTTTTTTCCAACAGAAAAGTCTTTGTAGAAGGGTGGGAAGGTGAGTGATCAAATCTATTGAAAACTCCAACCTGGGAGTTTCAGCATCTTGTAGCCAGAGTTTTCAGGCTTTTCCAGACTCCACTGACATTATGCTGCAGCTGTTTCTCCATTTTCCTCCTGTAGCTGACTTTCCCCTCTCTGCTTCGTTTTCAGCTCCACCTAATCTAAAGGCATTCCTTTTCTCCTTGAAGAGAGCCTTTATATCAGTTAATCCATGGTTTATTGTTGGAAAAACACTGAACAGTCTTAGTGGTTACAATGTTCTCTACACAGAAGTTAGCATAGTCTGTAATACAGTGTGAGACCATCAATATTTTCCCTATATGGACCACACAGTTCTTCCCACAGTGTATTGAAGCAGTCTTGTAAAATGTCTTCAGTTTTCTCAGACCACTTCACTGTGCGAGAACCGGCTGGTTCCTTCTGTACAAGTGGTTTGTACACAGGCAAAATGTGAACCAAGTTGTGATCTGATCTACCAAGAGGGAGTGAGTTATATGCTTTCTTTGTGTTGGCCTAATACCAGGTCCAGTATTTTATTAAGTTCAACAGAATGGCGGAAGGAGAACCCAAGTAAAGAAAAAAAATTGTTTCAAATTTTAGGAAGAATTGTGCAGTCCTGTGCACACAGACAAAAATGCTATAAATAAGGGAATAAACCTGTCTCCTGTACGAAGTGTTTATTCATTATTTCCCTCTCTCTAGGTTGTGCCTTTGTCACATTCACAGCCCGACAGATGGCTCAGTCTGCCATTAAATCCATGCACCAGTCACAGACCATGGAGGTACTTGAGTCTATCTTGCACCCATTTTCATTCATGTAACATTTTTTTTCTCACACTTATTTTGGTTTTTACCATCTTTTGTATCTCACTGTTGTAATATTTGATTGGACAATCCTGTAAGGTGCTCATATGTGTGGCTAAAATTTTTTTTTTTTTTTTTTTTTTTTTTTTACCAGGGCTGTTCATCTCCAATTGTGGTGAAGTTTGCAGACACACAGAAGGATAAGGAACAGAAGCGCATGGCACAGCAGCTGCAGCAGCAGATGCAGCAACTCAATGCTGCCTCCATGTGGGGAAACTTAACTGGTCTCAACTCACTAGGCCCACAGTACCTCGCAGTGAGTATAACCAACCAAGCACTGCACATACACAGACCCCTATAGCACTGAACAGAAATGAAGACTTAAGTCCCACAACACAAATACAGTCAAATTAGTAGGTACAGTGGTGTTTGAAGGTTTGTTAACCCTTTAGAATTTTCTATATTTCTGCATAAATGTGACCTAAAATATCAGCTTTTTACACAAGTCCTAAAGTATATAAAGAGAAAAAAAATTATATTTAAAAAATTATCCAATATGACACATTTGTTAGTAGCAAAAGAATGTGAACCTCTAGCATTAGCAGTTAATTTGAAAGTGAAATTAGTGAGGTGTTTCCAATCAATGGGATGACAATCAGGTGTGAGTGGGCACCTTGTTTTATTTAAAGAATGGATCTATCAAAGTTCGTGCATGTCAACACGTTTGTTGAAGTGTATCGTAGCATGAACAAATGAGATTTCTGAGGACCTCAGATGTGTTGATGCACATCAGGCTGGAAAAGCTTACAAAACCATCTCTTAAGAATTTGGACTACACCAATCCACAGTCAGACAGATTGTGCACAAATAGAGGAAATTCAAGACCATTGTTACCCTCCCCAGGAGTGGTCGACCAACAAAGATCACTACAAGAGGCAAGGGGCAGCCAAGTTCTAGTGTTTAAGGATCTGGTCTGGTGACCTGAAGGTTGCTGGCTCGGTCCCTGGGCAGGTCACGACTGAAGTGTCCTTGAGCAAGGCACCTAACCCCCAATTGTAAGTCCCTTTGGATAAAAGCGTCTGCTAAATGCCTCAAATGTAAATGTAAGAGCAAGACATGTAATAGTCGGTGAGGTCACAAAGGATCCCAGTGTAACTTCTAAGCAAATGAAGACCTCTCTCACATTGGCTAATATTCATGAGTCCTCCATCAGGAGAACACTGAACAACAATGATGTGCATGGCAGGGTTGCCAGGATGAAACCACTGCTCTCCAAAAAGAACATTGCTGTTCTTCTGCAGTTTGCTAACGATCACGTGGACAAGCCAGAAGACTATTGGAAGAATGTTTTGTGGACAGATGAGACCAAAATAGATCTTTTTGGTCTAAGTGAAAAGTGTTGTGTTTGCAGATAGAAAAACACTGCATTCCAGCATAAGAACCTTATCCCATCTGTGAAACGGGGTGGTAGTATCATGGTTTGGGCTTGTTTTGCTGCCTCTGGGCCAGGACAGCTTGCCATCATTGATGGAACAATGAATTGTGAATTAAATCAGAGAATTCTAAAAGAAAATGTCAGGACATCTGTCCATGAACTGAATCTCAAGAGAAGGTGGGTCATGCAGCAAGACAAGGACCCTAAACACACAAGTCGTTCTACCAAAGAATTGTTAAAATAAACATTTAGTAAACCTGAAACATTTAGTTCACATACTTTTGCCACTAACAAATATGTCGTATTGCATCATTTTCCTCAATTAATAAATTATTAAAAGTGTATTTTTCTCTTTTTTTTCTTTATCTGCTTTTAGAAAATCTGATGTTTAAGATCTTATTTATGCAGAAATATGGAAAATTCTAAAGGTTCACAAACTTTCAAGCACCATTGTATCTGTTTTAGGGTAACCTGTTGGCATGGGGGAAACCTGCCTGATACATTTTGGGTTGTAATATTGCATGTTTTGCACTCTGCTTTAATTTTTAGAAATGCATGCAAAGGGTGTACAGCTTTATCTGACTACAGCATGTGATTTGACACTTTAACACCTCGCCCAGCTCACAACAGGTTTTTTTTTTTTTATATTTATACCAATAAATTTCACGGAAAAAAAAACCCTAAATCTTTGGAGAATTAAAGTGCTTTAAATTGTCAGGTACACAACGTTCTTTTTGCTGTGTTTTGAAGTTTGCTGTGTTTTGCACCTGGGCTACAGATCTCTGTTGGGCCAAGACCACCTTCCCCATTCCCAATCTGACATCAGATGTCCTACGGGTCGTTTCTGATTGGCTTAATTAAAGCTCCTAGATCCATTCTATTAGCACGTCTTGTAGGCCAATGTAGATGTGGAGCCCTGTGTGAGTGTGTTAGTGCTGCTCCATGGGTATGCTGTGAAAAATTCCTCTTTTCTTTCTCTCCCTCTGTTTTCTCTCTTTTTATCTCTATCAGCTTCCTTTTCATCTCTTCTTTTGATCATAATAAATCCTTGGCATTATCATAAATCTTTAATTATTTTACTCTTGCACATGATTTCATCTTGTACCATTCACATTGTCACATTTTCTTACTGTAACTTTCAAATTTCCCTTAATTCAACCCCCTCTTACTCTCTCTCTCTCTCTCTGTTGTTCTTTCTGTCTCTTCCTCTCTGTCTCACACATTTCTTTCTGTACATTTTCTCTTTCTCATTCTCTCTCTCGTTCCTGTGCTCACAGTCCTGGATGCAGTCCTGACTCTCTCTGTGTTCTCTGTTTTGGTGTAATGTCTAGCTTTATTTGCAGCTCCTGCAGCAATCCGCGTCCTCTGGGAATGCACTCAACAATCTCCACCCCATGTCAGGTGAGCCCAGAGGCTGTGTTCATTATTCAGGGTGTTGCAGAATAAAAGTACTGTTTTTGAATCGTAAAGATAAAACACACCGCTTCAAAGACTTAAGGACTATGAATAAATGACTGTCTCTGAAGGGTAAACATTAGCCCAGTTTACACTGGATACTGATTGTTTCAGATTTGTGATAATGGTGATAATTTATACTTGCACAACACAAACCATAAGTCACAATGTTGGTTTAAGTCAACTAAAGTATTTGGAGCAGCCAAAAGAAATTTGCCATTTGGTGCAAAGATGATATAGCAGAATCGATCTCAACAGCAGTAAAAGTGCTGCTGAACTTCTTGCTCATAGAAATGCCGTAAACGTAAAAATCCATGCAGATTTGTGCAGTATTACTAGTCACAACCTGAAAACTTGTTAGTTAATGTGTTTATACACTGCTTAAAAAAACTACAGGAACATTTCTTAATCAAAGTATAGCATCAAAGCAATTCAACTTCTGGGATATTGATCTAGTCAGCTAAGTAGCGGGGGGGGGGTTCTTAATCAGTTTCAGTTGCTTTGGTGTTCATGAAATGAACAACAGTTGCACTAGAGGAGCAACAGTGAGATGACCCCCAAAACAGGAATGGTTCAGTAGGTGGAGGCCATTGACATTTTGTCTGTCATCATTTTGTCCAATTTTTCAAATGTTTTGCAGTTGGTTTGGGTCCGCATCACTACTAGTACCATGGTGCGGTACCTGGACTTCATAGACAGGGTTCCTGTGGGGTCTTAATAAGTCTAAAATTCAAAACTTTAAATTTAAGGCCTTAAAAAGACATAAAAACAGCCAGATATCAATCCAACGTCTTAAATTGCATTTATTAAAGTCTTAAATTTTTACTTTTAATTCCAGAGAAGCGTAGTCTAATAGAAATTAGCAAAACTAACTTCCGAACATCTACTAAATGCCTCAGTGTAAAAAATTATTATATATATTATATATATATATATATATATATATATTTGTGCTACAGTTCAGCACAGGTAGTCCAACTCCTACAGAATGGCACATCCTATTGTGTCATTGCTAGAAGGTCTGCTGTCTCTTCCCCACACAATCATAATAGTATGGGGGAGATGGGCGGTTACTCAATAAGAGCTAGACAAAGCCGTGAAAGGTTCTTAATCCCTCAGCAGGACTGGTAGGTTCCTTTGTGCAAGGAGGAACAGGGTGAGCACTGCCCAAGCCCTACAAAATGAAGTCCAGCATGCCACTGGTGTGAATTTGTCTGACCAAACAATCAAAAACAGGCTTCATTAGGGCGACCTGAGGGTCGGACATCCTGTAGTGGGCCCTGTGCTCACTGGCCAGCACTGTAGAGAGGAATTGGCAAGTCTGCCACTGGCGCCTTTGCTTTTCACAGATGAGAGCAGGTTTCACCTGAGTACGTGACGAATGTGACATGGTCTTAAGATTCCATGGAGAACTTTCTCCTGCCTGCAACATCAGCATGACTGGTTTAGTGGTGGGTCAGTGATGGTCTCAGGAGGCATATCCCTGGAAGGACGCACAGACCTCTACAGGCTAGACAACATCACACTGACTGCTTTTAGGTATCAGGATGAACTCCTTGAATACATCGTCAGACCCTACACCAGAGCAGTGGGTCCTGGTGCACAACAATGTCCGGCCTCATGTGGCGAGAGTATGCAGGCAGTATGCATGATCGAATTTATACCATTGACTGCCCCTTTGTCAGCCATGCATACAAGCACATGGAGGCCACACAAAACTACTGAGTACCCTTTTGAGTTGTTGCAATGAAATTTCAGCTAAATGGACTAGCCTTCATTATTTTTATTTTACTTTTTGAATTTTGAAAGAGGAAGATCATTTTCATTTCCATCTTCACCAAATGATGTGGCACTTCTGATTCTGAAGACATGACCCAGTCCATATTAGGAAAGATTTTTTGCGTGTTTTTTACCCCCACTGAGATCCGGTGTATTTGAAAGTCTTCCTTTAATTTTTTTGAGCAGTGTATTTTAAAAAACTGAAAGTCCACTTGAAGATTGCATGCTCAGTACCTTGGTGCATATGCCCTTTCATTATTCAGTGCCTTAGAAGGCAGCATATAGATAGATATAGATTTCTGCAACTGAATAACGTTTGAGATATACTTCGAAGGCAGCAGTGTTAATTCAAGTATTCATGAAAAAAATTAATCCACTGTCATTAATAATTGAATTTAAACTTGCTATTGCAAATTGGAGATGAAATGAATGAAATTTCAAAGGGACTTTGCTTTTCCATATTATATTTGGCAATCAGTGTACACCAAGATGCAAATTCACAATGAAATTCATCTGATTGAATTTTAGTGATCTAATCAGTTTGTATTGCTAAGTAATTTGTTTTTGGAGGCTATAATATGAAACTAGTATGGAATGGAAGATGATGTCCATGTAATTGCATAGAAGTAACGTATGCTTGCCCATTTTGAAATGAAAGTTTGACATTTCTGATTGTGGAATTACATTACCATTTTACAAAAAATGTATGCGGTGTAATGCGGACATTCATACTGAAGCTTGAATGTTGGATAGCTAATGATCAGCAAGCTAACAAGCCAGCTGGCCATCAGATGCAGTTAAATTGTGTATGTGTAAATTTAATGTCACTTAAAGTGTTTTAATCTGAAATGTTATTCCGGAGAATCTTTGGAATTGTTAGGCAGAATTGTTCACAGCAGATTCACTGGGAACCCTAACCCCTAAAGAAGCATGTTCACATTTTATTTGTAAATAAAATGACTAATTCATAGTGTAAAGAGAAAGCAAAGTCTCATTTGTGGTCTTAACTGCACACCTGTAAACTGTAAAGAAAGCAGTAGAGGTGCTATTGTGTTCTTGATATTAATGACTTCAGAATATTCTAGCCACTGCTCTTACACTAGATGTGCTAGACCAGTGGTACTTGGTTTCAAAGGGCTGATGCAGCTGCAGGCTTTTGTGTAAAACAAACAAACATGGTCTGGTGTTTGAAGACTGAGACCAACTGATGAATCAAATATATAATGTAGTCAGGCATACTTCTGCTTATTTAAAATGTAATGCTACAGCCACCTTGGGCTTTTGCAGGTACGATTGTACACTCAAATACTAGGCAGAATGCAAGAACTTGAATGCAATCGCCTGTCAGGGCACTACAAATTATGCAGCCTAGAATCGAATAATCGCATGTAATGGATTTTGTAGTTCAGATAACAGATATTTTCTTCGGTTAATGAAGCATATTTTATATGAATGCACAAGTACTTTAGAGTTTTTTATGTGAGTCTTTGATCAGTTTAGTAAAATTAGAGTGGTGTTTAGTTGTATGTGTATAAACATGTTTGTGTGCATGTGAATAGGTCTGAATGCCATGCAGAATTTGGCTGCGTTGGCGGCAGCAGCAAGTGCCACGCAGGCCACTCCAACTGGCAGCAGTGCACTAACCACCTCCAGTTCGCCACTCAGTGTACTCACTAGCTCAGGTACGCCCACCGGACAACAGACTCACTCTGCCTGGGATGGCTGCAAGGGTTGGTCCTGCTTTTTTTTTATCTCTCATTGCTATGTCATGACTTCTCTGGTAACTTGTTTTTCCATTACACCAGCCCCAAATGTGCTATTGTTCACCTGTCTGCAGCTTCTTTTTCCACAAAGCACCTCAGTGGAGTCAGGGAGTTGACTCTTAGTGGTTAAAAATGTCAAATGTATTTTGTTTTAGATTGAATTACAAAAAATCTCATGTATTTTTAAAAGAAAATCTTTGTATTAGTTTAGGTATTGATTACCGTATTTTCCGGACTATAAGTCACGGTTTTTTTCATAGTTTGGCCGGGGGTGCGACTTATACTCTGGAGCGACTTATGTGTGAAATTATTAA
>BRDA01000438.1:34212-48495 GCA_036984385.1 Crenuchus spilurus
TGTCTCCCTCTCTGTCTCTCTCTCCGTCTCTCTGTCTCTCTCTGCCCCTCTCTGCCTGCCTCTCTCTGCCTGCCTCTCTCTGCCTGCCCCTCTCTGTCTCTCTGCCCCTCTCTGTCTCTCTGCCTCTCTCTGTCTCTCTGCCTCTCTCTCTCTGCCTCCCCCCCCCCACTTTTCTTGCCCAGGCCCAGAGGGTGCAAATCTGTTCATTTATCACCTGCCACAGGAGTTTGGTGACCAGGACCTTCTTCAGATGTTCATGCCTTTTGGCAATGTCATCTCAGCCAAGGTCTTCATAGACAAACAGACCAACCTCAGCAAGTGTTTTGGTATGTTGTTAAAATTGTTAATGTGTTTTAGCCTGTGGCTCAAATGTAACTAATTGAAGCCATTAGAACCTAAGATTGTTGGTTCTAATATAGGAATTTTAGGCTGAGAATAAATGACATGTTTATTGTTTGAGGATAGTTAATGATTTGTTAGCAGTGGTACTTCAGCTATTCCTGAACAGTGGTCTCAACCTGGAAGCATTATGTATTTACTATAAATCCTTCAGTTGTCTGATTTAATTGGATAGGTCATTAATCTGAGTCTCTGAGGGGAATTCTTTGCACTTACTGACTGATGCACGTGAAGACCACGTGTCTGTGTGGTTATTGGTTAGTGGATTGAAATGTCAGTATTCCAATTTTAACACATTATTGATGCTGATGCATTTCAGTCCCATCCCAGTCTTGTATGACTAACCAAAAGTCTATGTCTATTGCAGGCTTTGTGAGTTATGACAATCCTGTTTCGTCCCAGGCAGCCATTCAGTCAATGAACGGTTTTCAGATCGGAATGAAGCGACTGAAGGTTCAGCTGAAACGATCCAAAAACGACAGCAAGCCATACTGAGTGCTTTTACTCTAAAATGGACTTGGTTTGAAAATGTGTTTCTGGTAAGTGGAGTGTGATATTGGAAAGTTAAAAAACCTACCCTACCCTTAACCCTCTCTTACTATTCCTTCACTCCTCTTGCCTTTCCTACATATCTTCTTTCTTAACAACCATCAACAAGAAAAAGAAAAGCAACATGTAAAATGATAAAACCATGAGGTTGTTCAGCTGAGAAATGGATTATTTTCATTTGTTAGATTTCAGGTTTTGTTTTTTTGTTTTTTTTTTAATCTTTTTGTTAAAACCAGTTTTTGGTGCCATATTACACGTTTGCTGTGTACAGATCTTGCATCAAAGGATGTTGCACAATGAAAGGCAGTCCTTGACTGTTCTCAGTTCCAGTCTTTATCTCATCTTGATCATGCCCCTGTAGAATTTCCTCTTGTGTTTACACTATAGACTCTAACACTATTTAAACAGTCAAACTGATGCCTCCTCCTAAGCTGCCTTTTAAATAGAATTTGGAGGTCTGCTGCATAGATTGCAAAAGATAATCATTCTGTCACCATAATGATTTGGAGCATCTGAAAGGTCGGGCTGCTCTCCATTAGACTCTGTTTTCATAGATGCCTTTTTTATTATTTGTCTATTTATTTTACTAATTTATTTATTTATTTTGAATACTTCTAATTTTTCATAAAGGGGTGATGTAAAAGTACAAACTTGTTTTTTTTTTCTTTCTCTTGAAGAACTCAGCTAACAATGATCTATTTCATTAGATGTTTATGTATTTATTTTTCACCTACCAACAAAAGCAAAATTCAGCATCTTATTTTGGATTGTTTTTCAATTATTTATTCGTATCTTGTTAGCACAGTGTACTGTTTGTTGTTCAGCACAATCTGTTGGTTGTCTCAGCTATAGGTGTGAAGGAATGTCATGCTTACTCTCAGGATTGCCTCACTTTTGTCGAAAGAAATTAACTTAAAATGAACCCAGTGCAGCGTATATAGCTGAATTTGAAAAGTGTCACTAATTTATACTGTTTGTGGTTGGCTGGACAGAACAATACTATTTATATGCATTGCACACACACATACACATACCCCTGGACAGCCCCTTTCATGTAGCCTCAAGGATGATTCAAGCCGCTTTGCCCAAGGCATTTTAAGGAATTAAAATCACAGCTGATATCACATTGTGCCACGGACATGATATTCAGTCTCATAGTATTATATATAACACTTAGGCCAATATTCATTCAAGTTGCCTACTGGACATGTTTAATTTTAAACTTGTGATGGTGGTTGTTTAGAACAATCTTCCACCTCAGTGCAAGTGGATGTTCTATGCTTTCAGCAATAATTGCATCCTGCGTGTCTGATACAGATGATTGTGCTAAAAAAGGAAAAAAAACAGACTTATTCTGTTCATTTTCACCATTATTTTCTTCCACACCAAATTTTGTGTAAAGAAATAATAGCAATTAATTGTCATATTTCTATCACTTTTTTATTCTTTTTCTTTTTTCCCCTTTACTTGAAATAGTCTGGTTTGTGTGGGTTTACTAATACTAACACTTGAAGCCCTGAGGATCATCTAGTTTAGCATGACTGAGTTATTCTGTACACTCTGAAATTGTATTCATCATTTAATGATTAGTAAATGTTTATCATAATGAGGAAAGATACATCAGTGCATTCTTGAGGCCTACAGGGTCTTAAATTGTTTTTATGGGAATGGAAGAGAAACCATTGTCCAGATCGTGTATATTACTTAGCTATTAAGCCTTTTCTATTTTTATAGAGGTTTTATAATATTGCGTAAATTATTTCTCTGAATTAAAAACAATTGTTTAATAATCACTGAAAAGATTCAACAGTATTTTGTAGAATCCTGATGTGAAGTTTTGTGAATACATTCACAGATTGTTAAAGCAACAGACGTGTGGCCCTTTTCAGCTAAGTGTTGTATATTGTCTTTGTCCAACACTCAAAATTTTATCAAACTCATGTGTAGTTCCTGGGGTGCTGAAGTCTCTGAAGCTGTTCCAGTGTTCAGGTTAAAGTTCTTGTAACTGGGAAATATTTCTCTGTTTATTTCTCTCCACAACCTGTATTGTACAAGTCGCACACAAACATCTCTGATGCAGAATGATGGGAAAGCATGTTCCTGTAGCTCACTGATAGCTGTGATGCATTTCTGTAAAGTAGCAGGAAAAGTCAGAGGTTTCTTAATACAGTCATCCCATTTGATAATCTAGGTTAAATTGATTGTTAATTTTCACCAGACGTAATGCTCTGAAGTATTGGAACAGTAAAGTTGTTGTTTACCCCTATGCATTTGCAAACAGATTGAGAGACAAATGTGGAGCACAGAATGTTACCTCTTATTTCTCAGTATTTCTATTTTATGTATGTTAACATTAATTGATATTGGCTGCAGAAGAGAATGGAATCAGGGCATCAGTGCATATGCTGCCATTTGTACTTTTTAAATTTACTCATCTCAGTCCTTGAAGTGTTGACTGAATACAAAGTGTCAAAATTTAAGGGCAGGGAAGAATAAAAACATTGTTTAAAATTCCCAGAAATAAAAGATGACATTCTGGCACAATGCTTTTTGTATTTGATACAAACGATTAATTACAGTTGATATTGCCATATGATCCCCTTACTGTATGATGTCAAGTACATAATGATTTCCAGTGTGAGGATTTTTGTAGTTATTGTGTAGATACTACCAACATTATTTTATCAATATAGCGAGTATTATTGGTTATTGATGTAACTACTCAGAAAACTAATTATTTGGGGGGAAAAAAACTGCTGTGAAATCTGATGATTTCTTAAAATTCATGTGGTGATGTGTCTTTTTACATGAACTGCAATAGCTTTAGCCTGGTCTTAGAGCCCTTTTTCAGTGTTTAGATTTTGGTCCTGGGAATTGGTTCCTGATCTGTGCCTGTGTAAAAACAATACGCATTCATATAAACAGTAATCAAAGAAAACTAGGACACCCTAAGTGGTTGTTCTGGCCTAGTGCTAATTTTCTGAATCCAAAGATCATTTTAAACATGTCTACTCTGCCCAGTCCTCGTTACTGGTGTATGTACCTTGATGGGTTATCCTATTTTGCAAGGATTTTGTTTGAACATTCATTTATAGCAGGAGGATTCTGTTTGTGTAAATCTGGATGTGTTTTAGGCATCTTACAGAGAGCAGCTGCACACTGACAGTCAGGCAGAGTAATTCAACTGATGTGCCAAACAGTCCTAACAAGCTGCTTGTGGATCATTTCGTCTTAAAATTCTGCAACTTGAATATACATCCTGTAGCTCTGCTTCCATTATTATTCATTTTTACATCTTCAGGAATAAAATGTAACTAGTTTTGTCCACTGCTGTTGCCCATTATGAAAGTTATATGGATGACTACAAATAAGCTGCCTTTCCATTTATTTATTTATTTTATTTATTGTATTATCCCTTCTGATTCAGAGATAAAGCACAAACTGAAATAATGACAAGAGGTCTAGCAAATCTTAAAAGCACAAAAGCATTTTTTTGATCTAAAATGACATCTATTTTAGTCAATACTTAAAATGTGAAGAGCACCGAGCTGAAATTATCAGCTTATGTTTGAATACTGCTGATGGCAACTGCTTTTTCACCTTTTATTTTTAGACATATATTAAAATCCCCAACTACCTACTGAATTATACACTTTGGTTATTTTAGCTGTGGTAGGCAGTCTTTGTTGTCTCGATGTTGGATGTAAATTCTCCCCTTAACTCCTTTTGGCATGTTGCTTGTGTCTCCTTCTTCCCACTTTCCTTCCTTCCTTGTTCCTTGTGTTGCATTAAATGTTGTCTAAAGTAGTTAATATGTATCTGTGACCCCTCCCTCCCCCATGCAAAGATAATCATTTCACATGATTTTCTGTTTCTTCCCCCTCTCCTTTTTTTCTGTTGTGGCTTTAACCTAGTTTTGTTGTTCGTTATTTGTTTTTGTTGTTTTATTCTAGATATCTTCGTGCCCGTTTGTTCATCGTTTCCCTAGCATGTCGATGTGACGTCAAAAGTTCATCGTCCAGTCCGTTGTCCTCTTCGCTTCTCTGACGCTTGAAATTTTCACCCTTGACCTTTTTTGTTAACTTTTGACGCTTAGTGATTACTTTTGTGTTTTTGTGTGTTCATTTCTGTTTGTGCTGCCAATAGAGGGCGCTAGAAAGACTGCTGTTATAACTAAAATGTAAAAAGTTTCATTAATATTGTTCTGAGCAAAAAGAGTCTATTTTTCTAGAACTTGCAAAATAAACCACTAGATTGTGCAAAAGCTTTTAATTTTCATTGTTTCGTTTCCCAGTTAGATTTTTTTCTTTAGCAATTTTTATTTTTCATTGTTTTAATGCAGTCTTCCTAGTGCACTCAGTTTTACTCATTTGTTTTCTTCTGAAAGCAGCCAATCAATTTATAGAATCACTTTGTGTGTGAGTGTGGGTGTGTTTTCCTCTTTCTCTCACTTGTTAGTTCAAAAACCTTTTTTTAGGATGTTTTGCAGTCACATTTTGCTGAAACTGAGGATAACCTTGTAATTTTGTGCTAGGTTAGTTGGCATGATGTAATTTTGGGAGTTCCTATTAACGGAGTGACTTTACAATAGACACTTGAATTGCCTTTCTTTTCTTTTCCAATGTATTGTGTCGAGCCACCACAGGCACATAATGTTTTTTTTTTCATTTTCTTATTGTGTGAAATCAGGATTAGTCTGAAATAAAAATGCATAAATTGAGCAGAATTGAGTTTCTTGTCACAGTTAGTTAATATATTAAAGTATGCATGTTTTTTGTAACTGCACTGACATCCTCAGCAAAATGTGATTCAGTTCTGTTTAAAAAAAAAAAAATCAAAATTATAAAATGAATAAAATGGTGCCAAAAGTTTTGCATGTTGCTGTTGGTCACATTTTCTGTATTTTTCATAACGTTTGCTTACACTTCCAATATGGTCCCGTTTTAATCATAATTGGTTTTAAATATGTGACTCAATCTATGTTGAGCCCATGTTTGAAAGTTTAATGTTTTTTTTTTTTGTTTGTTTTTTTTCTCCTTTTTATTAAAAAATTTGATTCTGGTATTATGGCTTAATAATGACTTTTTTCAAATCGGCTGTCTTAGCTCAGTTCAAATACTTGTGCCTATAAAAGCAAATTTAAGCTGTTCTGTTCAGTGTTTGGTTGGAAGAAAGTATCCAAAGTAACCATTGTCCAATATGAGAGTTTTTGGCTCGTTGTCTTAGTCTAACCACAGCTCTCTCGTAGCACTGCCTTTAGTGTTTCATTTGAGAAGTGCCCGCTAAAACCTACCTGCTTTCCTGAACATTGCTGTTCTGTTTATTTTTTATTTTTGCCCTTAATTATATCAAATTATGCCCTTTTACATAATCTTTTGGAAATGTGGCATGCCCATTTTTCATTAAATTTTAATTCAACAGTAGATTGCAGGCAAAATCATATAATTACTACTAATTTGGTTTGAAGTTGAGATTTTTTGGCATTTTCTATTTCGATATTAAGCTGCTGTTTGTGAGTTTAAATGTACTCTGAAAATTACCTGTGGGATGTTTGTCATTATTGGTACAGAGTGATTGTATTTAATAGTAAAACAAATTGTACAGTTTTTGCCTTTTCTACTTCCAATTTTTGTTTCACAATGTGAAATCTAAATCCTAATACGTGGAGCCATGTAGAACTTGCCACCATGACCAAACTTAAGTCTGTACAAATTAAGGAAATAATTCTATAGAGCAGCCTTCAAACTGAATTAAAAACTTTCTTTGTCATTTAAGTTATGGTTTCCATTGACTTTCTAGAGTGAGGAGTTCATTAGATGTTTAGAGGAGTGGTTTTAATGTTTTCTGTTGAGGTTTATTTAAAATGTGATGGTGGTTAAGAATTTCATGCTACTGTCTCCACAGAATTCTAGCAAACGTGCACACCCAGCAAGAAGTCATTTTGTAGTTTATATTTGGTCGGGTTGTTTGTCTGATTAAACAGAAAAGATTCACACCCTTTTTGTCTGAACTTTGTTTTTACTTTATCCTTTGTAATGTGAAGTTTATGATTTCAAAATAGACATTAAATGTGAAAAAATGTCAAGACAGTATAGATAATGAATGCATACAAATAGATGAGAATATGCAGATTAAACAGATGCTGAGCAAGAGACGGACATTGCTGAAATTTAGATTAAAAAAAGAATTTATACCGAATCACCTTTTTAATGACAGTTAAATCTAGTTCAAGATCGCAGACAGGCACCAGAGTGGAGCTTTACTGCAGTAAAGTAAGTTTAATATCAGAAATTTGACATTCAGAATCTCACCGGGTAATAAAACGGATTCATCAACAGTTAGGGACCGTCTCACAATTATTGAAAGAAATGTGATGTTTCTCAGCATCTGTAATCAATGATGCTCAAACACACAAAACATCCATGTGGCCTACATTAACTTTAGCCATTTTCATTTTTTATATTAAATATTAGTAATACATCTTCATACAAAAATAAGAGTAAACTCATGTTATTAAACCTGTCAAATCAACTTTTTAAAATTCATTCATTTCTAACTGCAAGGCTTATTTGGGATAACAGCTTAGTAATTTTATAATTTATAAAAATTAAGTCTTCAGCATTTGGTTATTTTGCCAAATGTTTCATTTTGTTCGGTTTGTTTTGGCCAAACATGTTCATTTTGGAGCATCCCTACCATTTACTTTTTGAATTATGAGCTTTTTCACAATATTCTAGTTGTACTAGTACAGTTACTCTCCTACGTTTCCATACCCTGGCTGAATTTGTGAAAAGTTTGCCAATTGTCAGGTGAAGCCATTTGTGTGGGTAACCGAACTCACCAAATGGCCCTGATCAAATGTTTACGTAACCTTGCATGCTTAGCTTGATGTGCACACAAGTTTAGATAGGTTTAATTGGTTCTAAGCATGAGTTTACACACCTGTAACTTGCTTAATTTGCAAGTAGCGTCTGTTTTTAAAGTCAATGAGTTTCTTCTCTTGAGAGACCCATGGACAGTTCAGCCAGGGAGGTACCAGCTTTTCTTGAGATACTGAGCCATGGAGAATGCAAAAGAGATGTCAAAGGATCTATAACACAAATACAGCCTGCATAGTGGGCCTTTTCAAAGTTCCCCGAAAAGATTTTTGAGGCTGTGAGTTCAGGGAATTCTGTTGAAATTGATGGCAGAATGAAGGCATCACATCATCAGAAAATATTAAGAGGACCATTCAGCAGCCTTAAAGCTGTGCATTGGATGTATTTGGATTTCCCACCATGACAATGATCCAAAACACAAAGCCATGTCAAACTTTCAGTGGCTACAGCAGCAAATCGTGAAGATTCTGGAGTCACCATCACAGATTTCTCAGCACCACTGAGCCCTTTTTGGGAGTTCTCAAACAAGACAAAAATTTACAGGATCTGGAGCCTCGTTGCTTAGATGCAGCTGTACCACCAGAAAAAAATTCATGGTGTCATCAACAACCTTCACAAAAGACTGCAAGTCATTGCTGATGCAATACACAATATTAAGAACCTAGGCTATGCCAACTTTTGAACGAAGACCATCTCAATATTTTCTTTATTGCTGTCTTGTTTCACGATTATCCCATTTCTATGGCTAATAGTTTAACTGGAATCCCATTAAAATATGTTTAATGCCTGATTACGCCTGTTTTATTTAACAACAATTCTACCAAGATACATAAAAAGACAAAGATTTGAAAATGCTGAGCAGTAGTGTTAACTCTTATAAAAAACAGGAAAATTAGGGAAAATACTAAGCCACCCACTACTGATTCCAAGTATAAATCCTTATTCATCATCCAGTCATCAGAAACCAAAGATATGTTCTACCTAAACATGTATGTTTGTGAAACCTGGCTAAAACTTTTTAATGTACCAAGTGAGCAGTTATACTTTAATGTTGACACTGTTTGAATAGTAATTTTCTGATTTATCATTTTTAAAAAGAGGTTGGAAATGTCATTTTACATGTAATGAGTATAAAATATGACATCAGTGTCAACAACAAATTTTTTCACTATAAACTAGTGTTTTTTATTAACTTAGTTTTATGCAAATTAGCAAACTGCATGAGATTAAGGCTGCTTAAATTAATATTCATCTTATTAAAGCAATGTAATTTACATATTCATACTGCTGTCAGGTTCACAACCCACAGATAGAGATTCATTAATGCTGAAGTTCTAAGCCTGCTACCCTCAGTGTTGTGCATTAGAACAGCAGGTCTAAAGCTTGCTGCCATGTTCTGACTGGCTGTTCAGAGGTGAGCTGGTGAAAGGATGCAGATGTTTGTATTTGGGTTTGATGTTAATATGCACAGAGGCTGTGTATAGATCATGGTTAACAATACGGTGCAGATGTGGACTGTCCTGCAGCTCTTTTAAACATTTCTCTGCTGGCATGGTACTGCTTGTCTTCCCGGAGTAGTCTGGATTCTCAGGATACAGGCTGTCACCTGCAACAAGACCAGAGTTGTTTAAAAGGAATACATTATAATTGTATCCTTCTCTTACACATTTGTCATAAGGATGCAGACATGTCTGTGGGAGGGGAGAAAACATGTATATTTAACACTTAAACAGACACAAACTGGAAAAAAAAAAACAATTTAACTTAGAATATGCATTTCAAGTAAAATACAAATATTACACACACAATGCAGGTCCTAGGATATGGAAAAAACTGAACATGAGACAGGACAACTAGTTCAATCTCCGAATAAGATAAATGATACAGATTTATTTACAGATACTTTTGAGTAAAGAATTTGTGATATAAAATGTTTTGAATAAACAGAATTCAGAAGCTTGACCTTTACAGTTGCAGGGGCTGTAAAATAAATATAGATGATGCAATTAAGGTTTTATAGACTAGACTAAATTAATGGAAACTCAGTGCAACAGGTAACCACTTCAGACAGCAGCAGGGCTGTTAGAAGACTGATCTTAGATCAAATTCTTCTGTATTTGTGATGTTCTGATCATGAAAACAGCATTTCCTGTCCTGAGATTAACTTATTAGTTGGTCAATCATTCAGCTGCACAAACATTTCTTCATTTTTATAGTTCACAGTAAGTCATAATGTGTCCTAAACCTATAGAAGGCGGTGAAGCCTAAATTAAGATCTGGATGTGGTTTGTGTGGGCTGAGAGATATTCTGATGATGCGTAATGACATAAATATTTGGGTTACTTGGATGACTATTTGTTTTTTAGCATAATTAGCCTCACAATTAATTAGCTCACTCAGTCAAATTTAGACTCCAAACACGCCTTGACTTACTGACAAGTGGGAAATTGGATAAATATGATTTCCTTTAATAATCCTTAAAATGGCTGCAGTGCCCAGTTCACCCTGCCTACTCAAGTCAAAATTAAAGCTGGTTCTGTTCATCATTAGCACGCTAGCTGATTTTGTTAGTGGCTCTGATTGTAATGTACTCACTATGTATAAATTAAGCCTAGTCCTAGCCTCAACAGAGAATTTGATGAGAAAGCAGGAAACACCTGGTGGAGACAGTTCTCCAGTATATTACATTTTTACATGAATTAATAATCAGTACCTGGTAAGAGTGAAATGTAGCAGTCAGAAGCTGGCAATCGAACAGGTAGCCAATGCTCACAGCCCTCCAGTGATCTCTGTTTAGCAAAGTTATGAAGATCACTTAGTTCGGGAAAATGGCACAGTCGTCCAAGTTCATAGAACTGTGGGGGTGCGATCCAAAACTCTCCATCCTTGTAACTGGCAAGTATTTCAGATGGGGTGGACCACTGTAGGAAAAAGAATTAAGAGTATACATGGACAAACAGTACTCAGTGCAGTGTGTTAAGTTAATAGTGATATTATTTATGGTTCTAAACTTACATCACCAATCATTAGTTCAATTAACTGCTAAGTACAAAATCCTGGGCTTTTTTCTTTGTAATTTAGCACAATCTGTGCTAACAGAAAACAACATTGTATATTCCAGCAAGTCCATGAAATCTATCATACTTTATCATGTAATCTTGAACATGCACCTGGTGTTTATTTCAGTATATAAGCTTTTTGATGTTGAGACATTCTGATATTGAAATACTGACATGTTCCTGCTGAGTTTATTACAACACTGCATCATTACAGAGGTCCTCACATTAACATCTGTTTTGTAATACTGTCTACTGACATTTTGTGATGATGAAGAAAAAGAAAAGGAAATGGAGGAGGAAGAAGAATAAGGAAGAAGGAGAAATATAGTGGAACCTCGGTTTTCATCAATTCATTCTGCGCCTGAGGATAACTGCAGCAGTATTTCCCATAAGAAATAATGTAAATCCAATTAATCTGTTCCAGACACTACAAAACATTAATAAAAATACATTTTATATAGAATAACTATAGTTTTACATACAGAATACAATGAGAAATAAATACAGACTAATGAAATGGATAAATGAACATTTAACATCACTCTTCAGGTTTACGCTCCATTTTAGAGCATGCTGGTGTGTTTATTTTGTACACCGATTCTCAGCTGAACTTTGCAGTTCAACTGAAAATGACAGTAAATGCAGGGTCATATCAAAAGATTATGACCACCCCTGGTTTGGAATAAACGTGGCTCAGAACATCACTAATGTCAAGTGCATGTTCCACAGCACATTATAATAGGGTACCAGGTGAAGCCAGGGATGTTGTAGAGCTGCTGTTGTGAAAGTATACTGAGAATAGACTGAGAAAGGCCTTCCAACTCTGTCTGCATAATAAGCTTTCTTATATGTAAATGAGACGTGACGTAGGTGGACGGTGTTGTAAACTCTGTTAAGCTGTGGGCGTTCCTACGGTTTAGGGGCGTGGATTTAGAAAGAGGGCAGAAAGTAGGAGGTGGGACTTTAAGTTGGGTTAAAATTAGCATCAGCCACAAAAACAAAAAAACCCGTCACCTTAAAATGTACAATTTCCTGTTGGTCTTGAACTGTATCTGGGGTCTCCTTCAGACAGCACATGTAGAAGGCGGTGTCGTACCTCCTCTGCTTGCCGTAAACACCAGTAGGAGTCAGCCAGTTTCCCCACTCATGCATCGCCCAGATGTTGGGTAAACAGTCCAGTTCTCTACACATCCGGATAAAATTAGAGGAGTTCTCGATGACCAAAGACCTCCATTTGGCGACCACGTTTGTGCCCCACCGGTCAGTCAAAACTGTGGGGGATAACCAAGTGTTGTCATTGTCCGTGTCCGAAGAAGTCGCCTCATTTCTAGGCACAACCAGCAGGATTCCGGCCTCCTCGAACGTCTCCCTTACCGCGCAGATTCTGAACGCCACGTCTCCCGGGACAGGAGACCCGAGCTCGGCTCTGTCTGTGGCGAACATCGGCGGCCTCGTCTGCGGCGGTTGTTTCGCCACTCCGACGCCGAAGTTCGGGAGATGTCGGAAAGGCTTGAACAGATCTGCCCACTCGCTGGAGAAGTCGGACGCCTCCACCAGGCCGCCGGGAAACACGTACGCGTTGGGCATGAATCCGCTTTTTCCGCTTCGTTTCAGCAGCAGCACCTCGTAGTCAAAGGCGGACTTATGAGGGACAGAGACTCCGCTGACTTTAGTGACCCTGTCCGCGGTTCTCCACTGGGGCTCACTGCGCCTTATTCCAGCAGCTAGAACAACACTCGCAGCCTCCCTCCAGTGCTTCAGAGCCGTGTTCATCTTCACTTTAATCTAAACTTTAACTTTCATTAAAAACTAAACTTTCGTTGCCACCGTCTACGTCTCCATGCATGAAGAACAGGTACCGCTCAGTGTGTCCTTCTCTATTCAAACGGCGGTCTCTAAACCAACAAAACCTCTTTACTGCCACCTGGTGGAAATGTGGCGTAAAACCATACACATACGTTATACAGGTGCATCTAAAATAGAATATAATCGAAAAGTTTATTTATTTCAGTAATTCATTTAAAAAAGTGAAACTAATATATAGATTCATTACACACAGAGTGATCTGTTTCAAATGTTTATTTCTTTTGATGTTGATAATTATGGCCCACAGCCAATGAAAACCCAAAAGTCAGTATCTCAAAACATTACAATACTGTGAAAAAGTTCAGTATCTTAGACTCGTGGTGTCACACTCTAATCAGCTAATCAACACAAAACACCTGCAAAGCCCTTTAAATTGTGCCTCAGTCTGGTTGAGGAGGCTGTACAATCATGGGGAAGACTGTTAACCTGAAGGCAGTCATTGAAAGGTCATTGCTAAAAAAGCTGGCTGTTCACAGATGCAGTAATTCATGCAAAAGGAGCCATGACCAAGTACAGAGTCCATATACTGTGCATGCTTGATATAAAGAACATTTATGTATGAAACATAATTTTTTAATTGGTCTTAGAAAATATTTTAATGTTTTCAGATACTGACTTTTGGGTTTTCACTGGCTGTAGGCCTTAATCATCAACATTAAGAGATTAATGCTTGAAATAGTCTATGAATCTGTGAGTTTCATTTTTTGAAAATAATTACTGAAATCAACTTTTTAATGATATTCTAATTTATTGAGATGTACCTGTATACACACAGTCTACAGGTAAAAATGGTCAATGAATAAAAATACAGTCTACACGTAAAATTCTTAGATAGCTGCAGTCTATAGGTAAATTGAGCAGCTCCAAATCCAAAATGTTTTCAGTTATCTTTCTTATACTGTCATAGTAAAACCACTTTTTACTTTTTATATAGTATTAGGACAGATATTTCTCCAGGTTTATAAATGTGAATGGTTTGAGTAGAACTGAATTATTCTGTAAGTAAAATTCTCATTATCTGTGTGCTGAGTTATGTTGAGAAGACACTAAATTTATACTGCTATACAGGCTGTACACTGACTAATATAAGTTATATCCAAGTTTCATTTCTATACTGTTGTTCCATGAAAATATATAATCAAATATTTGCAGAAAGGGCGACATGGTTGCTTAGTGGTTAGCACATTTGCCTCTCACCACTGAAGTCTTGGGTTTGAGTCTCCATTTGAGCGGAGTTTCCATGTTCTCCCCGTGTCTGCGTGGGTTTCCTCCGGGGACTCCAGTTTCCTCCCACAGTCCAAAAACTTGGAGATCAGTTGAATTGGCTACTCTAAATTGTCCATATGTATGTATGTATGTGTCATGTGTGCTAGTATGTGCACCCAGCGATGGATTGGCTCCCTATCCTGGGATAAGTTGCAGGGTTCGCGCTGGCCACTCGCCACGTTGCCAATGGCGAACTCAGACAGCGTGTGGCGAGGAAAACATGTCATCAGTACGTCACGCTGGCTAAAAGCAATTTTCTAACGCAT
>BRDA01000439.1:0-16097 GCA_036984385.1 Crenuchus spilurus
TTACCATCTTGGCTTCAGAGAGACACTGACACTCTGAGAGCCTCTTTTTATACCCAATCATGTTGTCAATTGACCTAATTAGTGTTAATTGGTCTACCAGCTGTTCGTTATATGCTCAATTTCCTTTTGCAAGCCACTTATTGCTACTTGTCCCAACTTTTTTGGGATTTGTTGACACTGTGAAATTTTTAATTGACACATTTCTCCTTTAAAATGTTACATTTACTCAGATTAAACTTTTGATCTGTGATTTGTGTTCTATTACAAATAAAATATTGACATTTGCCATCTCCACATCATTGCATTCAGTTTTTATTCACAATTATTTTAGTGTCCCAACTTTCTTGGAATCCGGTTTGTATATTTCATTGCTGTTCCTCTTCTTTTTTTTACTTTCAACTGTTCCAGCATAACTGTGAGATGGTTCTTCTCATATTTTGCCCAACATAAGAGATCTTCAGTTTGGTTATCTGGGCTTCTAGTGAAATGTGAGCTTGTATTTGGTCCAGAATCTATTTATTTGCCCAATATTTGCTCAAACGTCTTAAACACCAAAGTTCAAAGCCATCAATATTTTTGATGTCCTGTTTTTTTTTTATTGTGCAACTTTCAAATCCACACAGAAGACCCTAATCAAGACAAATTTGATCTTTGGTTTGAAGAGACTATGCATTTGAATATTTTATCTAGCTTTATGCTTCTTCTACCAAATGCTAATCTATGTTGCCTTTCCTGACTGCTAAATCCGTTATTGTTCATAATTGTTTTTTAGGAGCAAAGGAAGTTTAATATCAGATATAAGGGGGATAGTTATTTAGCAAACAGAAATTACTATAAAACCTCATATGGTTACCAACCACAGCAAGTTTTCACACCTCAGATGACTCTGGCTTTGATTAATCAAGTGCTGAGAAATAAATCTGCTGGCATGATAGTTTCACTTTTTCTTCTAAGACGAGACTTTTGCACAAGTTTTGGTTGAAAAATCTGAGCTGGGTGAAATTACAGAGTGTTGTTTGTTATTAGTCATTTCGTGTCTAAAGTTGTAATGGGATTACTCATTATTTCCAAGAAAAAGTGATCTCATTACTTTACTTCTGTTTTACTAATTTGTATATAAATACATTTGTTGCCAAAATGTGGTCTCACAGAACACGAACATACAAGTTAATAGTGCGCTAACGTACTGTTACTGATTGGATTATGATGCTAAATTGGACTGAATATGTATATAAATGTATAGAATTTTAAATGATTTCATATCTGTATCTCTTAATAGGCATGAATACAATCCACTGAGAATAAGTGTCAGCTTGAGTTATGTACATGCCAGGCGCATCAGTGACATTTTTAGCTGACACAAGGGCCTCTTTCTTACATCCTTGTGGTGGGGCCCCAGAATTATCCTTACATCCTGTTTCAAATTGAAAGACCCTTCAGCTCAAGAACCGAGAGAGAGAGCAGCAGTGGTCGAGTAAGCTTGAGAGTGAAAGTAGAGAGAAAACTAAACAGTGAATGAGAGAAAAACAACTTTATTATCAATATAAAAGTGTCAGCTTTGATGTTTTGGTGAAATGTTATGTGGTAAAGATCAGACATGAAAATAATGATATATTGAATATTCAGAAATGCATTTTATTGAAGTGTACTGTGACAAATTTTTAAAATTAGAAAATATCTTTATTTAGTCAAATAGTAATTGTTATTAATTGCTTAGTGTAATACAATTAACAACAACTAAACTACAACAGTCACTCAGCCATTTCCTTGAAACTGTCCAACTGTAGACATGATGTTCATATGAATTCAGTGTCAATTTGTCAGCATTTCTGGATGTGTAATAAAGTCAGGCTTTCAGTTGAAACTGGTGTTTCAGTCTTATGTACGCATATATGCTGGTATATCCGCTAAGAAGCTGCAATAAGCTTCTGATAATAGTGACCTCGTTCTCAGAAAACCACTCTAACAATGTTCCGTCATCATTTCTTCACAGCGTCATTACACAACAGGAACTGCATTTCTAACAAAGGACCTTGAAATATAAAAAACCCCTCCATGGGTGTTGGGCCTTTCCACGAGTGTGCTGTCTTCTCGGTTTTCTTTTCAGCATGAGCATTGCCGTTACTGCTGTTTCCATCTCATTTCAGAAACCACATCATAGTTTTTAACCCCAAACTGATCAACCACTTCATTAACACCACCTCCTTGTGTCTATACTCACTGTTCATTTTAGCTCCACTGATCATACAGGTGCACTTTGTAGTTCTACAATTACAGACTGTAGTCCATCTGTTTCTCTGTAGACTTTATTAACCTCCTTTCGTCCTGTTCTACAATAATCAGGACTCCACAGGACAGGTATTATTGCCATTCTCAGTGACACTGACGTAGTGATGGTGTTTTAAGATGCACCATCCAAATAATATGTGGTTTAATGTCATGGCAAACAGATGGCTCTGATTCAAAAACCTGATAGGTTGAGACAAATTCATCGCTTGCCATTCACAGGTATTAAAAACAAATCTCTTGTGAACAAATGTGTACTTCAGTCATACTAAACTGATGCTATTTTGGAACCAATAATTTGTACTGAATCATTAGTAATGTGTAAATAATAAGTTATACTTAATATATTCTGAATATACACAATTATATGAGAATATTATGACCACCCCTGGTTTGGAATGGACTCGGCCTAGGACGTCACAGATGTCATGTGACAGGGTTTACTGCATGTATAAATCAAATAAAATAAAAGTGAGCACACCAGTCAGTTGTAGCAGAGTGTAAAACCATCATCATTGACAAAGGATGCAATGTAACTGGACATGATATAATAGTGTACCAGGTGAAACCTGGTGGTGGCAGCATTTCAGAAACCACTAACTTTGTGGATGTTCTAGAGCTGCTGTAGTGAAGGTGAACTGAGAATTAACTTCTGGTACATTGAGTCTCTCCCATAGACTCCATGTCCCATTGGGCATAACAATAGTGCCCAACAGGCCACTGATGACTCCGGTGAGTGTCACAGCGCAATCAATCCACCACAATGGAGCAGTTCACCTCTATAATGAACACAGGAGCAATGAATAAAGTGTCATGGATCACCATTAAGTGAACATTCCAAGCCAAGAGTGGTTATTCTCCCTATTAGGCAGGTGATCATAATATTATTATATGACTGTATTAAGCCAGGTTTTCCTGGAGCAGTGAAAATAACATATGACTAGTATGCTCAGTATCTATAAGGTGTCGACAATGGGGACACCACGTCTTCCACATTTTTGACCTGACCAGCTTGTTGCCAGTGTATGAGCTGAAGAATATAGACAAATTTATATTTTGCTGCCCCCATGTGGAGACTGTTTGCTACTACACTGTTGTAGTGCATCAGGTCAAAATTTCAGCTTGTAAAATCAGGGCAGTGTTTCCAGTCTCCAGTTGTACTGTAGAGTATTGATTGGTCTATGAAAGCAGACCATATGGCCTTATTTCACTCCAGTCTGTTTATGGCAGTTTATTTAATACCAATGCAAAGGTATTAAAGGCATTTTTGGATGTCTACATATATACATCCACACACTGTAACATTCTACATCAGCTTCTGTGAGGACATGTGTGTTCCCACCAGGAATATAACAATGACAATCCCTGGTTTAATGCCAAACTGAAGCAGCTGCGCCGGTCCAAAGAGGCAGCATACAGGAGTGGAGACCGGGAGCTGTATAACCAGGCAAGGAACACACTGAACAGGGCAATCAAACAAGTTGAGCAGCCTGATGTCCAACAATGAGCCATCAACAGTCTGGAAGTGCCTGCAGAACATCACCAGCTACAAAAGACCACCCCCACAGGCAGTGGGGGGATCATCAGCTGGTTGATGACCTTAACAGCTTCTACTGCAGGTTTGAAAAGCCCAGCACCTCACCACAACTCAGCAGCAGTCCACACCCTTCTGATATTCAAGCACCCATTCAACCCGCCCTAAAGATCTGTGTGGAAGACGTGCAACGACTGTTCAGGAGACAAAAGGTGAACAAGTCAGTAGGGCCTGATGGAGTATCACCTTCATGTCTGAGGGCCTGTGCTGAGCAGCTTGCACCAGTCTTCACAAAGATCTTCAACACATCACTGGAGCTGTGTTGTACCCTCCTGTTTCAAACGCTCCACTATAATACCCATCCCCAAAAAGTCAACCATCACAGGACTGAATGACTACAGACCCATCGCCTTAATGTGTTGCACTTTCTTGATGTTGCGTGCGCTTTTTTAATGTTGTTATGCTGCGCGTTTTTAATGTCGTTGTGTTGCGCATTTTTAATGTTGTTGTTGCACTTTTTTAATGTTGCGTTGTGCTTTTTTAATGTTGCCCTGCACTTTCTTAATGTCATTGCATTGTGATTTTTTGTTTGAAGCATTTTCTTAATGTCGTTATGTTTTCCATAAATGCTGTTGTGTTCTCAGCTTTTGTTTTTGCTTTGTAAATGTTGTTGTGATGTGACTCCGTGGGCCACAGTACAAACCTGAAGTAAATGCACTATTTACCCAGGTTGTGTGAGCTGTGCCTTGCCAAAGCATGATGCTACATTGTAGCTCCTAGGCTTCCTGAGACAGAGCTTCACCCACAGCTAAAGACACTTTTCTAGTTAAGTTAAATGACTCTAGATTGTGGACTGGGGAGATTTCACCCTGCTGTTTGGTAAAGTGTTTACGTTTTGTTGATTATACTTTGCTGATTGCTATATAGAGCTGGCATACTGTGCTATATAAATTAAACTGTGGTGAAGATACTGTTCAAAGGATTCAAAACTGCATTCATATGCATGTTTGCTCCAGAAGCCACCCAGAGACCATATAAACTCCGTACTTCTATTTAATGAGGCTTAACTACCATGAAATGTAGCACTTCTTGTAAAAACTTTATAGTCTCTGAACCGACATTGGACAGAGTAGGTCCGTGAAAGCAAACTTTCCTGTGTATTTAGTAGGGTCCTAACAATGAGCGTGGTGTTTGTAATGATTGTCTAGGGCTGTTTGAGGGCTCATGGTTTGAAATCTAGTCAAAAAAAGAAGTGATAAGTTTGCAAAAACTGATATCCTCCACAACAATCATTTTACCTGAGAAGGAAAAATTCCTTTGCCTTTAATGGAAGTCAGTGGAACCGGATGTTTTGGGACATTTCTAGGGCTGAAACAATTATTCGAGAAGCTCAAATAATTTGATTTACATGTTTCAGGAAAATTATTTGTCTCGAGGCTTTGTGTAATTCACGTCACCAAAGTCCGTCTGTTTTAAATGTCTCCGTTATCGTATCACTTCCACTTTGTAGACTATTGCGCAGTTACGATTTGGACTACGCATGCGCATTTGCACTTCATTGCCGGATAAAGTTTTATGATGCAAATTGACCTTTCGCAAAAGTCCCACCCCCTTAGCTACTGTTGCTATGCCTGTCAAGCTTTCTGTAGCCGATGGAGTATTAGCGCATGCCATGACAGGGATAGCTTGTATACCAGTGCATGTTAGTGACTCGTTTTGGAGTAATACCTGCGCCATATCCTCCAGATCAAGGCAAAAGAGGTTACAATATGCAGTGGAGGGATATATTCAAAATATTACAATGCGTAATGAATTGAAGGTGCATCGCTTCACCATCTTGGAGAATGTGAGACCTAGCTTACATAGCCAGAGATGCTAAGGATGTGTGATTTAGTGATGAGAAGTTCGGAGCCGGCTCTTTATGCTCGGCTCCCAAAGAAGAGCCGGCTCTTTCAACTCCCAAGCGACTCTTTGTATAGCTGACCCCAACAGTTTATTAACTGGTTGATAAAGTGCCGCGCTCCGACTGATGGTTTAAAAGTTTTATTACAGTAATTTTCTGTCTTACAACTTCCAAGACCAGCGTGAACACTGAAATGAAATACAATACACATCAGTGAAACGTTCTGGTCTATGAATTGTTCACTGTTCAAATTATTACATAAAACATTAATGCCCTCAAAACCTAATTTACACACATCGAAACACAAGATTATTTAACTCAAATGACCATACCGTGTGCACCTCCAACCAGAAGGTTAGGCATTGCTAGAAGTCCATTTCTTCATATTTCATGGTCCTTTGTCTTTTATACACCGCTTGCACCCACCAACTGACTATTAAAACGAAACTCTCACGTTTTTCCCAACTGCATCACGTGACCAACTGCTGACATGGTCAGGTGATGTTACTACTTAAACAATTTTCCAAAGTATACACCTAATAATCAAGAAATATACAAATATAAATGGTTAATAAAAAATAAAATGAATAAATTCACACAAAACAAAATGCGTATATTATTGCATTCGTTACAGGGAAAGTGTCAGAGATCCCCACTATTAGGTAGGTGGCCATAATATTCTGGGATGGATGGAAGGATTGGGCCTTAGTGTAATATATCTACAGTAGCTAAAAAGGCAGTAGTTCCACCGTAGAAAAAACGTAGCAAGACAACAGAAATCAATAAATATGTTTTTTATTTAAAACGAACGGTTTGACATACTGAAGTCTAATCACAGAGTGAATTCATGACTAAAATATGAGAAAGACGTGCAACATTTGCAGGCATGTACAACTGTGATCTCCTTAACATCTCAGTAGTTTTTTTTTGACAACAATAAAATCAATCAAACACAAACGAGACTTTTGCTTAATCTTTGGATGTTTCTCCTGAGCCAAAGACTTCAGTAGTCTCACGTGTCTCCTCTTTAGTTTCAGTAAATATCTCTTTATAGTCTCCTATTGTGCTCACAAACAACATTCATGTTTACTAAAGAGAGGAATTTTAGTATAAACGCCACCATTTCTCATAGAGGACTAAAAGTCTAATGACCGTTAATTTGAGTCAGATGTACGACCTTTAGTCTTGTGGTATTTCTCCTAAAACATTTTAGGAGTCTCCTGAGTTATCAACAAACACTTGAGCAATAAATGTTTTCCTCTGGGTAAGCAGGGTGCACCCATTTCAGTGTCTGGTTATCTCGTGACATGTTCCTGAGTGAGATAAAACACTGAAGCCTGTTATCATCCCCGGAGTACGAGGTAATCTGGGCTGGTCCTGCTGGACGTAGTAGTAAAAAGGCATTTCAGGCTACAGCGTCACACAACAACTGCACTGTTCATTTTAGGAATGCTTTTATTTCAAGTGTTCGTAATGAGTAAGGCACTTCCACATTCACAACCATGAGAATGGTCACAAGCCATGAAATGCACCTTAATTCGTGAAATAGACCACGTCATGAAAATTCTAAAACGTAAGCATTTTGTAGCTTAAGTACAGGTGTTAAAATAGTGTGCAGTTGTTATTTCATGGTTTTGATTAATGTAGCCATTCAAGAAGGGAAACATTTGCCCAAGAGTGATGAAACCTCCAGAGCAGAATGAACTCATTATTTTCCGGTTGAGTGAGCTGTGCCTTGCCAAAATGTGATGCTACATTGTAGCTAGTAAGCTTCCTGAGAGATTAGAAGTCCACAAAGACTTTTAAGTGGAGAGACTCTAGACCCCTGGTCTATGAATACACATTCCAGTATGGGATTGTGTTGATAATGGTAGGTGTGGCATGGGGGGGGTAATCAGTTTCATCAACAGTTCAGTTGACTACCTGAAATGACACAATCCAGAACCGGAAACTGGATTTAAGGTCCAGAGACAAAGACCCCTGCCTAGATCATGGACTGTGGAGATTTTCCTCTGGTGGCTGGGAAGCTGTTTTGTTGGTTGTACTTTGCTGATTAGAGAAAGGTGCTATACAAGTTACACTGTGTCTTTACTCTAAAAGAATGTGTAAAATATGCACCTTTATACAATTTAACATTTAACACCTGCAGTGAAATCTACTAATAAAACTCGGATTATCTGAAAGACTAAAGTTCATCAAAATGAAGCTAAATTTAAAGGGAATTTTTTTAGGATCCTAATAATGACTGGGGCATGACTAATGACTGTCTAGGACTGCTGGGAAGTTCCCGACGTTTAGTCAAAAGCATGTTTTTGGTCCACAGCATGAATTAAAACAAAACAACTAAGAATACATTCATCATAAGACAAAACGGACGTGAACAATCATTAAGAAACTATAATCAGCAGGTGTTCATTTAGTTACTATTTAGACCTGCAATGTAACTACAGTCAAAAGCAAAAGTTTGGTCAAATACACACATTTGGTTGATTTTCTATGTGAAAATAATTAAAAGATGAATTTAACGTTCACCTCTACAGGGAATAAATACATGTTTTCTGCACATTTTAGTGCACCATATCTGAATTTGGCAAACTGAAAAAACATAAAACAGATTTAATGTGGCATTACTTTTGCACAAGCCATTCTTTTTATATTCCAAAATGTAAAAAAAAGTCTTTAAAATGTGCAGAAGTTTGTTCTCTGTAGAAGATCATCAGTAAATACATAATTTTAAAAAGGTGGGACTAACTTTTGCAGAATATTTCTAACTAAAACTTGGTTAAGTGACCACTACAAGAACATAATGAAATCAACAGAGAGAAACAGAGACAGACAGAGAGAAAGAGACAGACAGACAGACAGAGAGAAAGAGACAGACAGACAGACAGAGACAGACAGACAGAGACAGACAGACAGAGACAGACAGACAGACAGAGACAGACAGAGAGATAAGATTGAGGGACAGGAATCTGCACTCTGATCTTTGTTGTTCAGTTCAAAGGTCTACAATCACTCAAACATCGAGGTTCAGAAGGCACAGAGGTCTAAAACAGCCAAACCACAAACAAGAACATTTCTTGAGCCCTATTGGGATTGGATTAGTTTATCAGATGGACATCAGTGTTGAAACGTGTTACATGTCTCAACTTCCTGGTAAATCTTCTACAAACCTAGACAAAGCTCTCCAAGAGGGTCTCTGTTGGATACAAGCACTAGGAGAAAGGCTGTGTAAAACGCTCATAATACAGGAAGTCAATATATCAGTTAACTGTTCATCATTTAATTCTAAAAAGATAAAGTCATTTTATATTCACTACTTAAAGTGGTATTTCAAATCTTTTGTGTTCATGTTGATCAGAAATCCAGAATCTCTAATAATTAGAACAGTTCATTTGGGAGTTTAAGTAAATGACTATTCACGCAATTTAGTAATGAATATAAAATAAGTTCACCTTTTTAAATCAATTGAACTTTGTCACCATATTCTAATTTATGGAGATGGACTAGTATTGTAATGTATTGCAACACTTATGATGCATTCCTACTCAGCCAGGTTTACCAATGGTAATGCCAGTGCTGTGCCCTCATGCTAGAGCTTTACATTGGAGTAGAAAAGCCTAATGGCTTGCATCTGCTGAAAGGAATTAACTTTGAGTGTGTCAGCAGCATTACTGAGGTTTTATGTGCTGTAGATCTATAGCTACTGTAGATACAGCTAGAACACACAAAACATAACATACTTGATTATTTGGCCAAAAATCCAAGTCAAACATACTTTGTCCCTTAAATGCAGTCAATCAGCCAAGACAGTGAAGTTTGCTTCTTGCTGTTTTTGGGGAAAAGGAAAAAATTATGTAAACTTCAACCATCATTTTTGGAAAAAAAAGGGGAAAAAAAGCTGTTTCCCAGGATGAGCCCAAGAACCTTGCTGGTGAAAAAAAAATCTGCATTTGAGGCATCAGTCCAGTTCCTACTGTTCCATCACAGGTGTTTCCCTCGGCCCTCAGAGATCACATCCTCTGGAGCAGCTCGTGTGTACCACTCCATCCAGCCTCCATCGTACACAGACACATCTTGGTGACCACACTGGTGGGCAGCCAGAGCAGCCAGACATGCAGTGATTGCTGAGCCGCAGGTCACGCACAGCGGCTTCTGCAGGTCCACCCCGGCCTGCTCAAACACAGCTTTAAGCTGATCCGAAGGAAGAAACAGGCCAGAGGAACCCAGGAATGATGTGAAAGGGATGTTGATGGAACCAGGGATGTGGCCAGGTTCTGTGTCTGACAAACACACAAGAAAAGAGCAAAAAGGTCAACCAGCCTGTTTAAATGAAGTGGCACCCTGTAAAGATAGCATTACACACCTAATAAACACTGAGCCTAGATCAGTATTCTGGCTTTATATGGCAACACTTTCTTGCAACTAATTGCATGAAATTTCATTTTCATGCAAATTGACCGTTTAAGCCACTTTACATTAAGCAGTTAAATCAAGCTTATCATGTATGTTACAAGCAACCACAACTGCTTAACAGTTGCAGCTAAAAGGCTTGCCACATATGACCCCTGGACTCTGTCAGTGCTCGTCAGCACGTATGCACACGGTCCGTAAAAGGTGAGGTGGACAGACAATGCAAAAACAGCAGGTAGAGGAACACTGCACACAGTTAAAGATAAAGTGAAGGTGTAACATTAACTCCCTGACTGATAAGACTGATGTGTTGGTCAGAAGCCCAGAATAAACAGATCAAAAGGATCCAGATTCTTTGGTTGATTTGATCTGTGATGACAGACATTGATCTCTGCATTGTATTGAGAGCTGTGCTGTACACAGAGATGATTAAATCCCTTCTCAGGTTAAAGTCCAGCTACATAATGTAAAAGTCCACCTAAATCAACAACAACAACAACAATAATAATACTAATACAACAACAACAACAACATAATAATAATGCTCAGTGAAATAATATTACAAAAATCAGTCAATGTAGGAGGTTGAATAAAAAACCCAATACTTACCAAATGATTGAGGCAGATATTGATAATTTTGCCAATAATTTAAACAAGCTGTATTAATGTAGCGAAAGTGATTCATGTTACATTACGGTCATGTTATACATCAACTCAACAAGCTAAAAACGGGGAAATAAATATATTATATTTATTATAATAATTTTACATATGGGGTCGACAATAATGTATTTTTTTCCAATTAATCAGCAAATAATACATCAGCCACCAAACCCAGAAGCTGAATTAACAGACAATAAGCAAACTGACCCCAGTCTAGCTCTAAATTATGATGCCTACCAACCTGGTGGACCCATATGGTGCTGTGAAACCCACCTCTGTGAGCTTTTCTCCATTACGTCTCCACAAACTGACCAAAACACTTCAATGTCAAACATAATTTTAGTTATTTTTGCCCCATGTTGCAATTTTAATGGTCCGCAGATATGGCACCACTTACACTACCATAAGTATCACTGCTGTGCAGAGAAGGAACAATCATACATCAAAAATTTTATATTGTAAAAAAGTTAATTGTTCATAATTTAATTCAAAGACATATTTCAAGCCTTATTTCGGTTTAATTCTGATCAGACTGACTTACAGCTCATAAAAAATTCAGAATCTCAAAATATTCCATAAGATCAAACAGAAAACAAAAATGTCCAACTTCTGACGAGTATGTTCACTTATACACTCACTACTTGGTTGGTGCTTCTTTACCTTAAATTACTGCATCAATGTGGCATGCAGGCAGTCAGCTTGTGGCACTGCTGAGATATTATTGAAGACCAGGTTGCTTTAATAGTGGCATTTAGCTTGTATGTATTGCTGTGTCCAGAGTTTACCATCTTCCTCTTGACAATACAACATAGATTCTCTGTGGGGTGCATGTCCGGAGAGTTGGCTGTGGCTTGATATTAGCAGTGTGGCAGAGATACACAGTATATACATCGTTTAAATAGTCATTTAGTTGAAATATTTGATCAATTTGAGATTCTGGAGTTCTTAATTTCGTGAGCAATAAGCCAAACTAATCAACATTAACACAAAGCGACTCTAGTCACTTTATGTGCAATTAATATAAAATAATATTTTATCTTTTGAATTAAATTATGTGCAAACTTTTCATTTTTTCATCATAATCTACTGTTTTGATTTATGACTACAGTGGAACCAAGAGTGAATCTCAACTGTCTTCTTCCTGTATAAGTAACGTAAGGCTTTTGACACTCATATCATTTTCCCAATGTCCTCACGTCCTCCGGAACACAACTTCCATCTTCTACGAGAAACAAACATTCAGGTTTCACGGAAGGCTCTGGGGTAATCTGAGGATGCAGATGGTCTAAGGGCGTGTCAAATTTGAAGCCTTGATCCTTGCTGCCCAAGTAGGTGCCTTAGAATGCAATGATTGGATAAAGGTTTTTGTATCCAGTGCATCAATGCACTGCCAACATACCCACAGGTTGCTGTTAGCTCTTAGTTTGTCTTCAAAAACTAACCAAACAGAGCTTTAAAGTGCAGCCTTATATGTAAACAAAAGATTTGGGTGGGACTTCCTGCCTTAAGAGGCAGCCTGAGTAGGCAGCAGTTCTTATATTTCAGACACAGCCAAACCAAATAGTTTTATATTAGGATTATTTTTCACGTCATTACTTTTTGCCTATATCAGAGGATGAAAACATTGTGATACACATCACTCACCCTAAAAATGTCACTTAGAGAATGTAAACATGACTGTAAAGTTATAACACATAACCAGGGGGGCATTCCACAAAGCTGGATTTCTCAGTTTAGCCAGGTAACTTTAGGCCAAAGCCAAACCTTTCCAAAGGACAAAGAACAGCGGGACAGTCCTATTGGACAGTCCTAAATGGGCTTAATTGATCTGGATAACTTCAAAATACTACTTAGTGAAATACCCTGTTATTTATAATTTATACAGATATCTTAAGCCCACCATTGAGGTTTGTCTAGTGGACATGTTTGGAATGTCCTGCTAATCCTACTGTATTTACTACTAAATTAGACAGGGGGGTAATTCCATGAAAGAGGATTTTTCCTTTTAGCCAGGTAATTTACACGCAAAGTCAAATCTAACATACATATTAGATAATCTGGCTATTTGAGAAATGCTGCTTTGTGGAATACCCCATGATATCTCAAAGCCGATGTTGAGGTTTACCCCTTTGTCATTTCTCATTGGACAGGATTGAATTTGGGCTTAAGTTACCTAGCTAAATTGAGGAACCATGCTTTGTGTATATCTAGATTAACCAGGGGGAATCCCATAAAACAGGATTTCTCAGTTTAGCCAGGAAACTTCAGCTCAAAGTCAAACCTAACAGCAGGACATTTCTTAACAATGAGCTATCCGGCTAACTGGAGAATTATTTGAGTCATCAACAGGTATTGCTGTTTGGGTAGTTTGGACTTCTGGCTTAAGTAAACCCTACTGTAACTCAGAACTTACTGTCTCTTGGTTCCGGGTCAGTTCCTCTGAATCTCCCAGCAGGCCGCGCGTCCACCACCTGGAACTCTTTGGTGTCCACGTTGTCCACGATCTCCTCGTACGTCTTGACCCACGCGCGGTTGAGCATGGCGTTGAACTCGGTGGGCTCGCGCTTTACGGCCTTGCCCTCCTCCACCGACTGTCCGTCTCTGAGCCAGGCCTGCAGACCGCCGTCCAGCACGGACACGGCCGAGTGGCCGAACACGCGGAACATCCACCAGGCGCGTGGGGACGAGAAGGCTCCGTGCTCGCTGCGGTCGTACACGACCACGTGAGCGCCGGGATCCACGCCCAGTCTGCTCGCGAACTCTGCAAAGACATGAGCCGGGGGCAGCATGTGGTCCATCGGCGAACTCAGGTCGCTGCACTTGTCCAAGTCGATGTACGCGGCGCCCGGGATGTGGCGAGCCCGGAACTCGCTTTTGGCGTTTCGACGCAGTTTCGGTAGGAACCAAGACGCGTCCAGCACGCGCACGCCCGAGCCGCGCGCCCGCAGCGCCTCGGACAGCCACCGGACAGACACCAGAGCTTTGGTCTGGAGAGACATTGGAGCAGACGTGTCGGGACAGACACCAAACTTGAAAGTAAAAGTTGGGCTGTGTTTATACTCCTGACCACGCCCACTGAACACTTATTCAGTCAGAAACAGCTCAGAGGGGGCGTTACCCCAGAGCAAACTCGGCATAGGCTACTACACTTTAACTACTGAACACAGAACGTGAGCTACTACACAGGTTAACTACTGAACACACAGAACATGAGCTACTATACAGCATAACAACTACAAAACAATACAGGTTACTGTAGTTTAATAGCTACAGAACAGAGATAGACTACTGTACAGTTTAACAACCACAGAACACAACCTACTGCACACAATAGTATACAAAACAAAAGCATTGTATATACATGTGGTGTGAATTAAATAAATACATTAATAATACTTTTAATGAAGCGTGTGCGTGTGAGTGCGCGCGTGCGTGTAGTAAAACTTGGCATTTTATTGGCGGAACTTTTCTTTAAATCGTGCTTCCTACACGTGTTCTAAAACATGTAACACAGATATTTCTGCACGCTGTAAGCGTAACGACGCTGTCAACGACTGAGAGAAAATCCTCCTTTCTTATGTATTTATAGGTAATTGTGTGTAGTAACTACACTGAAAAACGTGAATGATGTCTGCTTCAGTGATACGGAGGGGACTGGAACTGCTGAGCGATGATCTTAAAGGTAAAGTGTTGTGTTTTCGGGCACATTTGGGATACAGCTAACGAGCTCAGGAGCCAAAGCGGTGTATCGTTGAACCCTCTGTTTTGCCACTGAAATTCCAGACACGATGCATAGACTCAAAAACTGAGTAGAAACAGAGGAGCCACCACAGTGGTATACAATTATATTACAGCGCTAAGACTCACCATTACGAGATTTTAGCTGACGATAAATTTCCATTTAAATAATCACGATTAATTATTTGTCTCATTTTATTCAGTGTGGTTAACTAAATGACAAGCCTAACGTGTCCAAATTAACAGACTAGGGGGGAGTTTCCCTAAAGATATGGTGAACATCTACACTAGGGGTCCACATTTTTCTTGTTTGGGGCCAGAAGGAGAAAAATAGGTGCAGTCACAGGCTTTAGACCAGGGGTGGCCAACTCCAGTCCTGGAGAGCCGGTGTCCAGCACAGTTTGGTGATTTTTTTGCTCTGACACTACAATTAAACCTGCTAATTGCCTGCTGAGTTGAATCAGGTGTGTTTGATCAGGTAGATCATCAAACTGCAGGAATCCGGCTCTCCAGGACTGGAGTTGGCCACCCCTGCTTTAGACTGTAGCCCTATAGTAGTTTTTGGTGGTCATTGTACATTTTTAATGTAGTCCAAAAACCAACACCAGCAGCTGAGAACATTGGGGGAAAAAATGAAGTCATCTGAAGATATTGTTCAAATTCTGAATGGAAATTCTCTCATGGCATTTACTTACAGAAAACTAACTGATCAAAACAACTGAAAAGACAGTGTTTTCAGACCTGAAATAATGCAGGGAAAATAGGTTCATATTAATGTTTAGCACAAAACTAATATTTTAACTTGAAGGGTACAAAAATCGATATTAGGTGGAATATGCCATCTCTGTTCATGCTCTACCTATTTTTCATTACTGTAGATTGACTATGCCGCTCTTCTAGCTAAAATTCAAGCAACCCAGCTTTTTGTTGATGTGTAGATCATTCATCTTCCTTTTGCTCTTGTTCCAGGGATTTTCACTGGGGTTCAGGTCATTGGATCTGGTATTTGATGGTCTCTTCATTTTGTCCAGAGCTGTGTTATGTGAACATAACAAATGTCTCTTTTCTTTCTCTGAAGATGCTGTCAAAAGTCAGAAGAAGAGCTCCAAGAAAGTATCCATCATGGATCAGATCAGCTCTAATAAACAAGGCGTTCGGAAGCAGATCCGTCGTCTTCAGTCCCACAGCAAGTCCGCAAAGAGCAAAGCAACAGTGAAAGACAAGCAGATCAAAAATGCTTTAGGTGAGTCGTGTCACTGTGGCAGGGAGTCTGAAGCCTTGAGAAGTGATGTAAATGTTCTGCTTGACATTGTCTCCAAATAGCACCAAAGTCCTGGAGTGTATTCCACAAAACTGGATTTCTCAGTTTAGCCAGTCTATGTGGAAGAGTTCCCAGATAGCCTAAGCCTAACACTGAGAAATTTCCTGCTGCTTTTTCCCTTTAGACAGATTTCACTTCAGCTTAAGTTACCTGGCTAAACTGAGAGAACCTTCTAGATCAGGTTAAATCTAATGGAAAGATTTTACTATCTGTAGTTTAGAAGTCTACATGAACAAATA
>BRDA01000443.1:11526-26234 GCA_036984385.1 Crenuchus spilurus
TTAATACTTAGTACTAGTAAATACTAGTACAACTATATATATTTTTTTCGCATTTGTACTTTCCCACTATTGTAAGTCGCTTTGGATAAAAGCGTCTGCTAAATGCAATGTAATGTAATATTTAAACTACATTATTCTGTTTAGTCTTTTGGTTTATCTTGTTAGATCTGTTTCTTTGTTTCCTTTATTATTATTCCGGTTGCTCTTCTGTTAGCCTTTTTTATGTCGTGTTCTTATTGGTTTTGTTATTATTCTTGTTATTATTCTTGTTTATGTTCCAACATATTCTTGTTAGTCTCATTAGTTTGTGTTCTCTTTGTTCGTCTTGGTTTAGACCGTGGCCTGTTGTCTTACACCTCTTTTGGATCTCCCTTTTGTTGTTTGCCATTCTCGTGTATTTGACCTTTTGCCTGTTTTACATTCATGACTTACCCTATTAGTAAAATCTTTATTTAACCCACATCTTTCAGCTCCATTAGGTTTCTGTGATACTAGGGGAACACCCCAACATTCACTGCCAAGCTTTGTCATCGCAATGAGGAAAAAAATATGACTATTACAGACCACGATGTGCATATAGAGAGCAAAAAAAAGACTTTTATCAGCATGAAAACAGAAGATCCAGAAAAATGATGAATATAGGCTCTGATCATGAGTGCACTCCTACTTCAGATCAAGGCATTAAACCACAGTTTGATACAATTACATTCCCTAACTAAAGGTCCTGAAGACATAGACCCTTCAGTGTTCCACCACAGTGATCCAGAACCTTTTTTCCGGAGCATGTAACACAATAATCCATAATTAATGAGACTTAAATATGGAAGACACATTGGAATGGTTTGTTGACTGGTGCTGGCTGTCTACCAGAGTTCTATCAGTGCAGTTTCAGTAGACTGGCATCAGAAAAATGCTCACAACACATGTATTATAACACCCCTAATTGGTAGACCACCACCCCTATTCCTGACTGTAACAGACATCTGGTTCTGTTCAAGCTTGTAAGTTTATCCTAACGCTGCCATCCACTCATAAATGAGCTTTTGGGTTTTCCTGCTGGTGACCTGCTCCTGACATGTTCAGGGGTCTCCAGACTTCTGTCAAGCTGCTTTGTGTCTGCTGTAAAAAGCTGTACATAAACAAACTGGAATAACTGATACATCCGGAGGAATATCCTGAACAAAACCACAAGTCTTGGTACTGAGTTACATCATATCGGTGTGTAATCCAGGTCTTACATTTTCAGGATTTATTGTTCTCATGTAGGTTATTGTTGCTTGTTGGTTACATTGTGAGAAGCAAAGCAAACATATTTTTAGCCCATTATTCCTACATCTACATGAAAAGTCTACTTTTGAATATGACAGATAATATTTTAGCTGAGGATGGTCCTAAATCATTTTGATTAAATGTTTGTCCCAGTGTGGGCAACTTGAGGATAAGCCCAAAGTGGCCAAATGAACTGATTAGCTGTCCTGCTGGCTGTCTGTTCACACTCAGTAGCTCTAGTCTGACCACAGACACAACACCAGCTCAAATAAACAAACATCACTGTCCTCTACAGCTTCATGAGGAACACTTTGTGTTTACATGTTTCACTTCATTCTGATTCATTTACATACATGATACGTTCATATTCTGTTTATTGTCATTTAAACGTGCCTGTGAAAGAGCATCTGTAGAAAATAATCATGATTATTACAAATAATTATGATCAGGCGGTTTTGTTTTGACAGCTCTACTTTCACACTCCAAACAGCGACTGACAACTCGGCAGCATTTTGTGTACTTCAACTAAAGAGAAGACAAAACCTGGATGGATGGACTGATGGACATACACTATATTTGTTCACTATATACACTATATGGGCAGATACTGTAGGTAAAGGGGTAGATAGACAGACGGATAGACAGACAAACGACCGATAGATGGATGGATAAACAGATGGATGGATGGACAGACAAACAGATACAGATGGATGGACAGAGACAGACGGATGGATAAACAGACAGATAGACTGATAGACAGACGGGCATACAGATGGACAGAGAGTCGGATGGACAGAGATGCATTGAGACAGAGACAAACACAGACAGATGGATGGACAAAGACAGACAGACAGATGGACAGACAAATGGACGGACAGGCGGATGGAGAGATAGCTTATACGGATGGACAGACAGACAGACAGACAGATAGACGAATGGATAGATAGATGAATAGACAGATAGACGAGTACCGTGTTCTCATATCTTGCAGAAAGGAGAAGAAAGAAAGCAGAAGTTCATCGCACATTACACCCAGACCACATCATGTTCACACCTGGTCATGTGACCTGGTCTTCCAAGAAGAGCTTGAGGTTACAATACTTATTCTAGACAACGTTGATGAACATGCTCGCAGAACAAGAAATAAGCTGAAACTTCCGCGAGCAAACAGCAAACACGCCATGCTGAAATGTGCTTTCTTTAAGGCACTGAAATGACCCGTATGGTTAACGTGACTAATAGCTCACTTTGCTGTGAGGAGCAACAGTTCAACATAATTTCATTGTAACTGAACTTTCTCAGAAGCATACAGCTCACTTTACCTCGAACTGCTAGTGTAGTGGTGTCGCAACACAGGACTGGGTTTTAGATTTTGTGTGGCTAAACAAGAACAAATGTGTTAGACTTGTGAGAAAATAACACACTTGAGTATTGAGATGTGATATTATATCAATTCTCAAAGACACTTACATGTTGTACAGCAGGGGTGTCGGACTC
Organism: Crenuchus spilurus; assembly: GCA_036984385.1. Lineage (NCBI taxonomy): Eukaryota > Metazoa > Chordata > Actinopteri > Characiformes > Crenuchidae > Crenuchus > Crenuchus spilurus. The sequence continues at coordinate 14,293 of BRDA01000443.1, forward strand.
CGGTCCTGGGGGGCCGGATTCCTGCAGAGTTTGGTGATTTCTCTGCTCTGATACTACAATTAAACCTGCTCATTACCTGCTGAGCTGAATCAGGTGTGTTTGATCAGGAAGATCACCAAACTGCAGGAATCCGGCCATCCAGGACTGGAGTCTGACACCCCTGTTCTACAGGATGTCCTGTTACTTCTTTACTCAAACAACTGTGAATAACTTTAACACTAATGAATATGGTGATGAAATGTAGTTTAAATAAACCTCACCTCTGTGTGAAAAAGACTGACATGAATGATTACAGTGCAGGTAGATGGGTTTTTATTTCTCAGTCTCCATCAGTTGCCTACTGCCGCAGTGAGACATTTAAGTCCTCAGTTATCCTTATGGACACAGCACGGGACGTTAGTTATTTAACTCTGAGAACCGTGCAGAGATATGTGTATAATGTATCAGTGCACAGGACAGGAGGAAGTGTTGTATAATGTATCAGTGCACAGGACAGGAGGAAGTGTTGTATAATGTATCGGTGCACAGGACAGGAGGAAGCGTTGTATAATGTATCAGTGCACAGGACAGGAGGAAGTGTTGTATAATGTATCGGTGCACAGGACAGGAGGAAGCGTTGTATAATGCATCAGTGCACAGTACAGGAGGAAGTGTTGTATAATGTATCAGTGCACAGGACAGGAGGAAGCGTTGTATAATGTATCGGTGCACAGGACAGGAGGAAGCGTTGTATAATGCATCAGTGCACAGTACAGGAGGAAGCGTTGTGTAATGTATCAGTGCACAGGACAGGAGGAAACGTTGTATAATGTATCGGTGCACAGGACAGGAGGAAGCGTTGTATAATGCATCAGTGCACAGTACAGGAGGAAGCGTTGTGTAATGTATCGGTGCACAGGACAGGAGGAAGCGTTGTGTAATGTATCGGTGCACAGGACAGGAGGAAGTGTTGTGTAATGTATCAGTGCACAGGACAGGAGGAAGCGTTGTGTAATGTATCGGTGCACAGGACAGGAGGAAGCGTTGTGTAATGTATCGGTGCACAACACAGGAGGAAGCGTTGTGTAATGCATCAGTGCACAACACAGGAGGAAGCGTTGTATAATGCATCAGTGCACAGTACAGGAGGAAGCGTTGTGTAATGTATCGGTGCACAACACAGGAGGAAGCGTTGTATAATGTATCAGTGCACAGGACAGGAGGAAGCGTTGTGTAATGTATCGGTGCACAGGACAGGAGGAAGTGTTGTGTAATGTATCGGTGCACAGGACAGGAGGAAGTGTTGTATAATGTATCAGTGCACAACACAGGAGGAAGTGTTGAATAATGTATCAGTGCACAGGACAGGAGGAAGCATTGTATAATGTATCAGTGCACAGGACAGGAGGAAGCGTTGTGTAATGTATCGGTGCACAACACAGGAGGAAGCGTTGTGTAATGCATCGGTGCACAGTACAGGAGGAAGTGTTGTGTAATGCATCAGTGCACAGTACAGGAGGAAGTGTTGTGTAATGCATCAGTGCACAGGACAGGAAGAAGTAATCATGGTGTGAATGCACTGAACTCCATTCAGAAGACACAATGGGAATTTCTGAAAGCACAACAATGAGAACAACAGCCAACAATGAAACCTCACATTCAAAACCTGGATAAGAAATAAGAAAGATATTTTTTTGGCGGATGTTCATGGAGGTCTGCTACCAAAAACAATGCAATGCAAACTATGAAGGCATCATTCCAAAAATCCTTATGGAGACTTGAACAGGAGACAAGTATTCCCAGAAGCACATGTCAGAAAGATGCAGGTCTCCATGTAGACGACATCACCTCCTGATCAAAAGAACTGCATGCTGGACATATTCAGCACATGTTGTATCATCAATCTTTTTCACACAGACTGAAGTATAATTAACCCAAATTTCATCCCCAGATCTTCATCAGTATTAAAGTTATTCATGATTGTTTGGGTAAATAAGCTAATGGGACACACTGTACTTTACCTGTGAAGATTTGTGGTTTGTTGTGTGTTGTGTTTAAACCCCCACCACTTGATTGCAGTGTTGTAATCGATCTTCAGCCATTACACTCTTCCACTCCAACAGCAACAAAAGTGTAAGGAGCACTGCTAATGTTAGCATTAGTAATCCTAGCTGTTTAGAACTGGATTAACCTCTTAAACTGCATGGTGTTTATTCTTCCATTCAGAGCTTCAAGACGTTTTTCTTCTTCAAAACACAAAAATGAGGATGAAAGCTGAAACTCTTCTTTCTATTAAACATTTCTGACTATTTAAAGCAGTTAATTAATTATTCTGCTTCTAATAAATGTGTCATATCTTCAATTACAATAAGTGTTAAAAAATTTTGGTTTCAGTCCCAAACAAAGAGAACTGGGCACTCAGTTTCTGAAGGGTGTCTCCAGCTGAAGGGTGCTGAAGGGTGCCGTCTTGTGGCACAAATATGAATTGTTAGATAAACCTACATAAAGTCCCTTTAGTGCTGTGCAGCCTGATTTCTAGGACTAAAAATCCAAAAGATTCCTAATTTTTTAGTGTTCAGTTGTAAATTGAAAGTATGTGTTATTATAGTACAAATCATAAAACCTATTTTTTGACCATTTAAAGGAATATTTTATAACAACATCAACATTTTATAGTTATTTCATGTAGTTGCTTATAAAAAGAAAAACATTCAGATGGAGAATCCTAAACAGCAGAGGCTTTAATGAGCCTGAAAAAGTTGCAATATCACCTTGTTTACCGTACATCAATTAATTGAATCGTATGCCCTGAATCATGATATCCATCATTCTTGCCAATATACAGCCCTAATAAGTGTACGAGTGTGCGTTAGAGTGCAACCCTCTTACAAAAACATGGTGGTTTTGTAAAGCCTTTCAGAGGTTTTGCTAGAAGAGGCCCTAAAATCAAACCCACAGGGTAATTGGGCATATAATCTGTCTGAGCCACCCAAAAATGTGCCTAAGGACATGGCTGGAGACAGATAATGTAAACTGTAGATATGTGCTGGGAAATTCCCCTTGTAATATACTATTCACTTATTAAAAACAGCCTCCACAGTTCAGGGAAAGATGATTCAAATGCAATAAAATCAGGGGTTTGATCCAACTGTATACATTTTGTGTACACAGACTGATCCCTGGGATCTGCTTAGCTTCCCTCCCCCAGCCCACCCAGACCCCCAGTGAACTGCCAGGGCCCAGAAATTTCAAGGAGTAGCCTGTGGCTTTAGAAAGTAGCACTGCAGGAGACACAGGCTGAGGCTTTCTATTAAAAACCATTCATTACTTTCTTCTTTTCTATGATCCACACAAAAGGGAGGAGATATATGAACAATGAAACCCTCAACTTTCTACTCCAGTAGGGTTGTTATCATACCAGAAATTTAACTTTGGTACTAAGCGTAGGATCACGATAATTGATTCCAAATCAGTACTCTGGCTATAAAATAAACACTCATCACCATCTTTATCACACAGACACATTTCCACATTTTTACAGTTTAATGTGTTTGTTCTTTTTTAAATCTCTGCACTTCATACACAACTCATCAGTTAACAAAATACAGCAATATATGCTGCCAAAATCAATCGATCCTTCCTTCCTCTTAACCGTTTAATCCAAGTCAGGGTCAGCCCTACAACTCCACTGGGCACTAGGAAAAGCATTACACAATTTTAACCAAACACAGGACAGGATACCAATCAATCACTGGGCACATACATACATACACACACACATCACAATTTGGAGTAGCCAATTCACCTGATCATGTTATCTTACTGTGGGACCAAACTGGAGACTCTGGAGGAAACCCACACACATAGAAGCGCCACCTACGTGGAATGCACTAACCAACAAGCCACTGTGCCAACCTGCTGCCAAGATAGTGCAACCTTTTTTTTTTTTAACTACTGAAAGTTAGACTAATATATATAAATTTATATATATATATATATATATATATATAAATTTTTATATTATATTATATAATATAAATTTATAATATTTTTATAATATATAACTAATATATAATCTATTTTTTCCTGCACCCTTAATAAATAAATTATATATATATATATATTTATTAAGGGTGCAGGAAAAAATAGATTCATCGTGGTTCGGATGATGATGATTCTGAATCAATTCACAGATGTCAGAAATTGATTTTCTAAATGTTAAGTGATACTCTGTTATTTAATTGTTACTTTGTTTTAAAAGTAGTCACAGGGTGAGAAAAAAATCCTGTAAAGAAAAAAGGTAAATTTAAGTATTGAAGAGTCAATACTTGGTGCAACTGTATTCTCAACTCCATCATTTTGAGCTGCTAATTAAATTTTCTGCTTCAGCTGAACCAAGTTATATCTTCAAACAAAATAAATGCTGAATTATGCTTTAAAATGGCTTAAGTGTTATTTTTTTCATTTTAGAATAAATCTCAAACAAACAGAACTGAGAACTGTTTCTGTCCTGCTAAAGGGCGCCCTCTTGTGGCACAAACCTGAGTTGTAAGATGAACCTCCATAATGTCCATTGAGTGATGTGCAGCCTAATAAATGATTTCTAGAACTAAAAATCAAAAAGCTACATTTTCTGTCTTCAGCAGTGAATGTCAAATTATAAAATAATAAAAACAGATTTCATGATCATTCAAAATGTTCTTTAGCTATTAAAAAAACAATAACATTTTGCATTTATTTAATGAAGTTGCTGTATAAACACTAAAATGTAGGCATGCTGCTCCATACTGAAAGGAACACTGCAGGAGACAGAGACAGGCTCTCTATAAAAAACACCATTCACATGAAAGTTCCTGGTTTATTAGCCGTTTGGGATGAGGGGGTCAAATTGACAACTGTAAATCTGCAACAGGCAATCAGATTCCTCCAGGGCTGTGAAGTTTGAGTTATGTTCTTTTCAGACGCGCACACACATGGTGGTAAAATACCGTAACTGCTGTTGCTGCGGGTCAACAGGATGCTAAATCAGAGCACTGCGAACAGCCACTTCTTTCCAAACACACTCCACAGCTTGTTTTCAGTGGGAAATTGTCTTGGCCTCTTTTCTAGGCCTATTTGTATACTGAATGAAATATACAAGCAAGCTGCTTACAACATATGCAAGATCTTTTCACTCTAATGATGCAATCCAAGCTGAAACAACATTAGGAGTCAGAAGAAAAGAGCCGGGAGAGCAAGCAGTGAAGAGAGAATGAAAGAAGGGACACATTTGTGATGGCTTCAGTGCAGACTGAACAAAACGGTGATGAAGAAACTACTGCAGGAGATGAACAACAGCAAACTAAAGACAATGTGAAAAAGGTGGGCCGTCAAAAAGTTACGCCCCCAAGTTTCAAAGCCATAACTGAAACTTTCCATTAGACTGGTTTTAACATCAAAGAATAACAGCAGGCTGTTCTCAGTACCTAGAAAAAGACTTAACACAACTAACATATACTGGTAAAAAAATTTATGCAATCAACTACATTAAGTTGACAGTTGTAAGTCCCTGTAGAGAAGTACTGCAAATAAAATAGGACTAAACATGAACCTACTGGCACCACAGTTAATGCCAGGTGGGCTAAATGGGTATAAAGCCCCCCAGCATGTTCTTCATCCAGTACCTTTGGGATGAGTTGGTTGCTGGTGGTGCTCATCCAACATCCTGACCTCAGTGACACTCGTCAATGAATGCAATCATATCCTCATAGCAATGCTCCAAAATCTAACAAAGTCTTCCCTGGTCAGTAGAGACAGTTAAAACAGAGTAACATCTTTTATACCCTTGATTATGGAACAATGAATGAGCAGGTGTCTCAATACTTTTTTCGATAGAGTATATACAACTATGTACAACAAAAAGCAGCTGTGATGGCTTTTTTGTCCACTTGGGGGCAGTGTTGGCTACTGCTGAATTGTTTAGCTTGCTACGTGGGCATCTCACCCCTCCCGCTTCACTACTTTTAAAATAGGATTAATATGAAGTTTAAATGATCATATCTGTGTTTACTTGGTCTATCAACAGAAGACTAAAACCAGAAGGGTTTGAAGGCAGAACGCTGAAGTTGACAGCAAAGCTTGATGTGACGTTTATGTTACATTTTACTGCCACTGAAATTGTTGGAAAGCCAAACGTTGATTCGCTAAACAGTAACATGATTTTCCACATGCATGCAGTCTCACTGTCCAGCTGACCACATCTGCCTTCCCTAAAACACTTTTTATACACCCCCAAACGAAAAGCTTCAACCATAAATAAATTTGCCACTCTCTGTGAGCACCCACCACCACTGCCAGTCTGACATCGCATTACAGTTCCCAGAAAACATCTGGAAGCTCATTACAACTGACAGAGGCATAGAGGGCTTTAGACAAAACAATGTTCAAAATAGTCGAACTAAACATTCATCTAAAAAAAGCTTGCAAGAGGACTGAATAAATGCATAATGGTTGAAGATGGACAACTTAATATGAATAACAGAGTAATACTTGGCTTGGCATCTCAGTCCAAGATGTTCCGGAAAAGGCAGGGTCATGCTAAGAACTCTTTCATACATACAAGACCCTCAGTCCAAACGGGATATAACTAAAGTTCAGCAAAAACACTTACATAAGTCTAGAATTTTATCCTACAAACAAAACTAAATATATCCCAGAAACTTTAAAGGGTCTCTTTTTCAAATATATATAGCTAGAATCTAAATATATTTTTAGATTTTTGTGAAAGAAGCATAATTAAGCAGTGACAGATCTTTCCCCGCAAGTCAGGGTACTGCACTTCACTACCCAATCACGCAGTCTGTCATTCATTTGATAATGACATCTAAATTCCGGACATTCCATTGGAGGATTAGAGGCCCACGATTGTGTGCAAAAGCCCAATTGGTCTCTATAAACAAAGATCGCTGCACCCGAAGAAAGACTTCTCACCTCACATCTTTGTCATGAATATTCAATCTTGGTACGGCTGACTCAGTAAAATACAGTGTCAACCCACATTTGTTAAGCTTTAGAAATAAAACCACATACAATTTCTAAAAAAACTAATGATACTGGCTGACTCGGGTGTCTGTAAGCTGATGCATCGGAGGTAAGGATCCTGTGCTTTCCTCCCTGCCCAGTAACAGTGCATCAGTGGCAGTCTGACCATTCGCAGCACTGCAGTGACACTGATGTGGTGGTGGTGGTGGTCGGTGTGAGTGTACCTTGTATCTTGTTCACTCTGTTCTTCAATGCACAGGACCCCCACAGAGCTGGTGGATCACCGACATGGTGGTGGTGTGTTAGTATGTGTTGAGTGAGCAGAGCTACTGGAGATAAACACTGTGCCCACTGTCCACTCTATTAGACACACCTACCTTGTTTTTTTTGAGTGTATTACAAATCTTAAAACATATTGTAACCTTTCTCCAGGTTACTGCCAATGTACATCCATATTCTGCAAATTACAAATTCATCTGAGCTCAAAAAATGCTTAAAATGCTTTATTCCATCCTACAGACTGAAAGCACACCTCAGCCTCGACCTGTGCTCTCTGTGGTTTGTAAACGAGATTTGTCTGAGAAGAGAGGAAGTCTGTCAGCTTCTTGTGCTTGTGGTTTCTGACCGCAGACTATGAAAGTGACAAAGATAATCTTTCCTTCCATAAAAGACTGTCTTGATAAAAGCAGCTTAGTTCCTCTGCTTCTGAGATCAGCTTTGCTCAACATGATCTTTGCACTGAAGTAGGTCATGCTCTAATATTACAGGTCACAGACTGAGATGAAGGAGTTTAACTTAAACTGCTTTTTTTAGATTTTCCATTTGAATGTGCACACTCAAATGTGTCTTTATAAACACCATTCACATCAAATGATCAGAAAACGTTTTATGATTTTAGCCCTTAGGTTTGAGGTCATGTATTTCAGGCTGCACAGCACTAAAGGGACTTTATGTAGGTTGATCTTTCATCTCAAATTTTGGCCACAAGAGTGCGCCCTTCAGCAGGACAGAAACTGAACGATCATTTCTATTTTTGGGACTTAAACATGAGTAAAGGATTGAAACAAAAAATCAGTAAAATTTTTTCGATGTTTTTACAACAAAAACAAATTTAGAAAGAAAATTTCAACATTCGAATGTTTGTGTGTACAAAGTAATGAATCTCTGAATATAAGGAAATAGATCATGGACCTTTCAGTGGGGTCAACACGTTACATAGGAGGCTAAATTCATTTTTAGTTTGTTATTGAATCAGATTAAAGCTAAAAGTGAAATACTAACATCAATAAAGAAAAAAACTACTTTGACAGTTCCTGAATAGCTCTGATACACTTGTTGATGATGATGAGGTGAAAGTACTCGCATGACTGGCCTCATTTGTAGTACATGGTTAACAGAAATGTGAGCTCCATTCCTTGCACTAATAGAGTGGCTATGAAAGTTTAATGCACGTCCTTCATCTTGCATGTAACTTAAGTCTTCTGGCAGATTCACTGGATCTCTAAAGGTTTGTTTCTCTGATTTTGAGAGAAGCTAAAACGGGAAGTGCTAAATAAAACATTTACTAGTTTCCCACAGAGACTAAGTTGTACCGATGAATTAATCTGTCACTATGCAAGCAGAAAGGAGTAGTTAAATTCTCAGAAATCAGCATTCCTCGCTTATATAATCTTAAGGGTATATAAACATTCATTCATTCATTCACTTACTAATGACCCTTCAATCATTCATTGATTTACTGATGACCATTCATTCATTTAAACATTCATTTACTCATTGATGGCCAATCAATCATTCAGTCATAGATTCATTTATTGATTACCATTCATTCATTCATTCATGCATTGATGACCATTCATTCACTCACTGAGTTACTGGTGGATGCTCATGGAGGTAGGTGACCAAAGATGCCTGAACAAAACCTTGCAAACCCTGAAGGACCAGCTGCTGGTATCACCCAAAAAATCCCTACGGAGACTTGCACAGGAGACTGGAATTCCCAGAAGTACATGCAGATCTCCATGCAGACCACATCACCTGATCAGGAGAAAAGAACTGCATGCTGGACATTTTCCGCACATGCTGTAACATCAGCCTTTTTCACACAGACAAGTATATTTAACCCAAATTTCATCACCAGATCTTCATTAGTATTAAAGTTATTCACAATTGTTTGGGTAAAGAAGCAAAGAGGACAACTTGAATCAGCCCGTTCTCTTCTCTGCAGCTTGTCATCGATGGCATGTACAATTAAAATCGAGTAGAGCTACTAAACATTTAGGCTGTCCAGCAAGCTCTTCAGACAGTTAAATAACAACTCGCTCCCTCTGGGCTTCTGCACATTTTGCAGAGGTTTCCTGTGGAGCCTGTGGGAAACTGAAAGTACACAGCCAGTGTATGAGCCTCCACTTGACTGGCTTGCAACAATACCAATGTGCAGTGTATCACATGACTGTAAATAGTGCTATAAGTCAAAAAGACAATAGAAGTGAAGGAGGTCAGCAGTGTGTGTTGGGAAAAGTTGCCTTAGCTCAAGCATTTCCAAAACATCTCTGCAATCATTATGGTGATGGTTCCAAATGCTGGAATTGATGGTTTTGATCATGAACACAGCACAATATCCCTGTATAAGCTTTACATTTTAAATGATAGGAATACTGTCTTGTGGTACACAGCAAAACAGGGCTGTGAGATTTGTGCCAATTTTTTTGATTGAATGTTGAACAGTTTGGCGAATAAAAATGAGAAATTTAAATGTGTTTTATTGAATATTTCATTTGGAGTGAGTAAGTCATCCGTTAATGATCTTCTGCCTAATCCTGATAAGGGTCGAGGTAAGTAGGGGTTAAGGACTCCGCATACTTCTTGTGGAGACAATGTTTGCGTGACTTGTGAAGTTATGTTATTGCGGAGAAAACGAAAAACTGCAGACGTCGAGACGGGGCTTCGAATCTGGCAGAACACCATGGCCGAAGACAGCACACGATAACGCCAGTGACTGCTTGTTAAAAAACAGATGTACCATGAAAACAAACATGGACAATTTTGAAGAGCGGCTAGCATAGCAAGTACAGAGTTAGCATAAAACATATGTTTATTTCAGCTGCCATATACTCTTATCAACTTTTCTTATCGACACAATTTCCTGGTAGTCATGAAACTTAACTTCCCAAGCCCAGAACAGGGCACATGCCCACACATGGACAATTCATAGAAGCCAATTCACCTGAACTCCTGACCACCAAGCTACGGTGCCATCCAAGTTAGAAAATTACCATTCATACAGTGTCAACCTTAATAAAGACCTTAAAAAAGACCTGAAATGTGTGACTGTATATGTACTGAATAAACACTACATGACAGTTTCACATTCTGAATGAACTTGTTCCACAATATTCCAATATTTGGAGATGAATTAGTATATATTATACATAAGGAAAAAGAAAATGGTTCTATACCAAATGGTTCTGTGCATGGTTAAAGCGTTCTACAGGTGAGAAATGTGTTAGACAATTCTATACAGAACCTTTTTGAAGATGGTTCTACATAGCCCCAAAATGGGTTCCTGTTATTACAAACTTAAGACTGTAGTGATAGGATAATCCTTTTTGGGGTTATTTAGAACCCTTTTCAAAAAGGTTTTGTGTAGAACCATCTGAAACTTATTCCTCATCAATCTGAAGAAGCCTTTCAGAATCTGATTGTTCATGGTTCTTTATAGAACCATTTCTTTACTAAAGAACCCTTAAAGAAACATATTTTTTAAAAGCGTAGTTTAAACATAGTCCTCAGTCTCCTGTACACATCTTTGAAAAAGTGATTGTAAAACCCTGGAGCTGTTAGCATCTTCCACAAAAGTTCTATAAGATGCTTGCAAGTTCTCAGCTCTGAACTAGAGTTAAGAGATGAATGAGGAAGAAGATTTAACATGGCATTAAAATGGAAAAGGGGCTAAAGCAGGGAACAATGGCAGGAAGACAGAGGCTGGAGAAATTAAAGCACAAGAGTCAATAAAACAAAGGAAGATGAACACAAGGTGCTGTTTCTTCTACAAGATTATAGAGCCTAACGGGGCAATCTCGCCCCAACAGCATCTCGTTATCTCCAGAAGTAGTGAGCTGTTCAGCAATGTGGCACAAATAATCAACAGCATTTTGATCTTAAGCCAGTCTCTCCATTCATCCATCTTCTTGTTCATCAGTGTAAAGATGCCAACAATTGGCCAGGCAAGTCAACAGTGAAGCAGGACAACAAATTCTCCACTAAGGCAGGATTAATGAAGAGAGATGTTGCACAGGTCTCATTAGAAACTTGGCAACCGTGCACGGTGCACAGCCCGAGACTGCTCATTAAGCAGAGCCGAGGTTAAACGCATGCCTAATCACGCTAACGTCAGAGAAATCTGTCTTTATTCCAACAACGTTAAGATCTGACGTCTTGCTGCTGGCAATGTGAATAAATGAATGCTTAATACAAGTTAATCTCATTAATTGCACGCCAATCACGAGACCCAACAATGTGGAAATGAGACGATCTAAAAAAAGGCAGGTTCCTCCAGGGGAAAAACTGTGACTGTGCACTGAAGATGAAAACAAAAGACTGAACAGGAAAGGAACTCGTTTGGCCATTCCAGCCCATCTTACAGCAAAGGATCATTACATTTACAGACACTAATCACTCAACGTTTTGGGCCACCTCTTACACTGAACATCTTCCATGACAACACGTATTTTTACTCATTAAAAATCTGTTTACATAATAGACAGATAGTGATTAATAGTGTTTATTGAGGTTGTTTATGGACTATTATCTCCTATTCTAGTGATTAATAGTGTTTATTGAGGTTGTTTATGGACTATTATCTCCTATTCTAGTGATTAATAGTGTTTATTGAGGTTGTTTATGGACTAATATCTCCTATTCTAGTGATTAATAGTGTTTAT
>BRDA01000443.1:26244-67144 GCA_036984385.1 Crenuchus spilurus
ATTTGTGATAATTAGTGATCTTATCCTCATTCTATTGATTAATAGTGTTTATTGAGGTTGTTTATGGACTATTATCTCCTATTCTAGTGATTAATAGTGTTTATTGAGGTTGTTTATGGACTAATATCTCTTATTCTAGTGATTACCGGTAATAGTGTTTATTGGGGTTGTTTATGGACCAATGTCTCCTATTCTAGTGATTAATAGTGTTTATTGAGGTTGTTTTTGTACTAATATCTCCTATTCTAGTTATTAATAGTGTTTATTAAGGTTGTTTATAGACCAATATCTCATATTCTAGCGATTAATAGTGTTTATTGAGGTTGTTTATGGACTAATGTCTCCTATTCTAGTGATTAATAGTGTTTATTGAGGTTGTTTATGGACCAATGTCTCCTATTCTAGTGATTAATAGTGTTTATTGAGGTTGTTTTTGTACTAATATCCCCTATTCTAGTGATTAATAGTGTTTATTGAGGTTGTTTATGGACCAATATCTCTTATTCTAGTGATTACCGGTAATAGTGTTTATTGGGGTTGTTTATGGACCAATGTCTCCTATTCTAGTGATTAATAGTGTTTATTGAGGTTGTTTTTGTACTAATATCTCCTATTCTAGTTATTAATAGTGTTTATTAAGGTTGTTTATAGACTAATATCTCATTCTAGCGATTAATAGTGTTTATTGAGGTTGTTTATGGACTAATGTCTCCTATTCTTGTGATTAATAGTGTTTATTGAGGTTGTTTATGGACCAATGTCTCCTATTCTAGTGATTAATAGTGTTTATTGAGGATGTTTATGGACCAATGTCTCCTATTCTAGTGATTAATAGTGTTTATTGAGGTTGTTTATGGACTAATATCTCCTATTCTAGTGATTAATAATGTTTATTGAGGTTGTTTATGGACTAATATCTCCTATTCTAGTGATTAATAGTGTTTATTGAGGTTGTTTATGGACCAATGTCTCCTATTCTAGTGATTAATAGTGTTTATTGAGGTTGTTTTTGTACTAATATCTCCTATTCTAGTGATTAATAGTGTTTATTAAGGTTGTTTATAGACTATTATCTCCTATTCTTGTGATTAATAGTGTTTATTGAGGCTGTTTATGGACTAATATCTCCTATTCTAGTGATTAATCGTGTTTATTGAGGTAGTTTATGGACTAATATCTCCTATTCTAATGATTAATAGTGTTTATTGAGGTTGTTTATGGACTAATATCTCCTATTCTAGTGATTAATAGTGTTTACTGAGGTTGTTTGTGGACTAATATCTCCTATTCTAGTGATTAATAGTGTTTACTGAGGTTGTTTAAGGACTAATATCTCCTGCTTTAGTGTACAGACAACACTGTCTAACTGACCCTTTGAGCTGCAGTGAAGACGTTTTTGCAGAACCTTTCTTGGTCTGAACATGGTGTGTTTGGATCTTCAGGTGCAGCACCCATCTTTGTACCCAATTCATCAGTCTGCACACAACACCTGCCCTGAAAGCACCTGTTCACTATGGCAACAGCAGCCACACCATCTGACCAATAGAATTCACCTCTGGTTCTATAAATAGGGTCAAGCAAGTGTGAGAATGTCTCTGTCCTATATATTTGGTCAAATACAATTACGGCCAAAATAAATGACTTTTATTTTGGACAACATGAATAATTTGATTCATAATCACCAGTAATAATATTTATAAGGACAATAATGAAATAATGATTAATAGAAATACAACAAACCCCATCATTGTACAATACAGCCAAATGAATGCATCTTATTGACATTTTTATTGATTTTCAATTCTAATAAAGACACTATTGAGAAATGTCTGTGATGTTCACAGGTGTGCAAGGTGTCCAGAGTTCAGGGCTAATAGCAGTTTGCCACATTCGGTCTTGTTCTATTGACAACACTTGTACAATGTCCATTTAATTGGCATAATAAGGATCAGATTTTAGGCCACATGGGTGTGATAAGGATCTAGAAGCACGTGTAATGGAAACTGGGAAACCCAAAGCCAGACTGAATTAAAGAGACAATGACTGTGAGGTTGCATGAGGAGAAAAGCACTAATGATAAAGACATGAACTGCTACAACACATTCTGTCTGTCATTAACAACTTCACTAGATATACAGAGCAGACAGGGTGATATGGTAATCTATAAGATACTGGAGAAATACTGTAATAATACAGGGTGTTCCATTGGCTTCTTTAGCCAAACAACCATGAATAAGTTTAAAACAAATGAAGATGGTGAAGAAATGGTGATTAAAAAACCTCAGTCTGTGTGTAAAAAACTGACATGTACAAATACAGTGCAGGTAGACAGGTGCAGTCTAAGCTGTTAGGGGAGATTGCCCAAAAACAAGCTGGATTTAGACCAAGAAGAGGCACTCAGGATCAGATCACAAACCTCCGGATCATCTTGGAGAAAGCAAGAAAAAGAACCAGGAACTGTATTTCTGTTTTATTGATTTCACAAAGGCATTCGACATGGTACAACATGACCTGCTAGAAGCAACCAGAGACAGATGGCATTGGAGAGAAGTGACTCGTCTGTGCAGCCTACCATCCCGAAACGATGACGGCGTGTGACATGACATGTTCATTTTCTGATGACTAATATCCATGATTGCGGAGTGGAAGCCGGTGTCTGGCCAGCTGTCTCCATCAGTCACTTGCCATTGCAAGTCCTCAGTTATTCTCATGGACACAGGATGGGATGTTGGTTATTTTACCCTGAGAATTGTGCAAAAATATGTGCATAATGTATTGGTGCACAGTACGGGAGGAAGTGTTATAAAATGTATCAGTGCACAGGACAGGAAGAAGTGTTGTATAATGCATCAGTGCACAGGACAGGAAGAAGTGTTGTATAATGCATCGGTGCACAGTACAGGAGGAAGTGTTGTATAATGCATCGGTGCACAGTACAGGAGGAAGTGTTGTATAATGCATCGGTGCACAGGACAGGAAGAAGTGTTGTATAATGTATCGGTGCACAGGACAGGAAGAAGTGTTGTATAATGTATCGGTGCACAGGACAGGAGGAAGTGTTGTATAATGTATCGGTGCACAGGACAGGAGGAAGTGTTGTATAATGTATCGGTGCACAGGACAGGAGGAAGTGTTGTATAATGTATCAGTGCACAGTACAGGAGGAAGTGTTGTATAATGTATCAGTGCACAGTACAGGAGGATGTGTTGTATAATGTATCAGTGCACAGGACAGGAGGAAGTGTTGTATAATTATCAGGGCACAGGACAGGAGGAAGTGTTGTTTAATGCATCAGTGCACAGGACAGGAGGAAGTGTTCATGGTGTGAATGCAACAGTTTGAAGAACAAAAGCCAACAATGAAACCTCACATTCTCAAATTAGTGAAGAAATTGGAAACAGGGTTATTGGTGAATGGTCATTCAGGCGACCAAAGACGTCAGAAGAACAATGCAAGCCATGAAGAACAGGCTGGAAGAGAAAATGACATGCTGGACACTGCTAATTTCTGTCCCTGCTTGTAGCCATGCCCATTATAACGCAGGGGTGTCAAACTCCAGTCCTGGAGGGCTGGGATTCAGAACGGTTTGGTGATTTCTCTGCTATGACACTAAGATTAAACCTACTTCATTACCTGAGTCAGGTGAGTTTGATCATGAAGATCACCGAACTGTGCAGGAAACTCTGAGAAAAACTGTATACAGAGAATCTCAGTGTGGCCAAGACAATAGGCAAGTCAGTCCCACCAGTTACTTCTCATTTCTCAGCTCCAACGGTTCCTCATCGACACTGTAAGCCTGCAGCAGTCCTGAGGCTGTGTGTCAGAGTGTGTTTGGGAGAGCTTGGCTTTGTGAGATGACAGTCCTTTTCTTGCAGACTCCGAGTAAATGAGGCTTGTTTGGCATTACAGTAAACACACCATAAAAACCCCGTTTTCCACCCTCGCCATGTGGCCTCCTTTGTCTTCTGCGAGCTAAAGCAACCTCAAATTAAGCACAGACATAAAACATAAAACGTAGCAGCTGACATATGGTGCATGAAATACCCACAAAGTGAAAGAGTGAAACTGCACAGACGAAAATCAAAATATCATCAAAGACCAAAATAGACCAGACTTAAAGGAATGGTTCTTCCATGTAATCCAAATGTAGCAGATCAGAGAACTGGAACTGCAATGCTAACAAAGAACTCAATAGTCATTTCCCTTAAGCTTTATCATCAGTAGAGCATCCAGATCTTAATGAGGGTCTCACAGACCAGGTAATGTGGTTTATGACACAGTATGACTTCCTGAAATGAGTTCAACTACAGCTGCTACAGATGCTTCTTAGGTGACTACTGTATTCCAATGACTGTTGCTTTGCTTCAGTTTCCTGTCGGGGCAAACTGGGAACAAACTTCAGCCCTGGACTTTAGGCCGGTCCCCTGACAAATCATCATCATTCTGGGCTGGGAGGGTCCACCAGCGATTGACTGTCATTCCCCACACTGTCCTGGGGGGGCCTGCATTAGACCAGTAATTGATGTGGAACAGATGGCCGTTCTGGACTTTTCCAGAACTTACAGACTGACAGCCAGTCCCTGGTTCCAGTTCTGAAGAAGCAAAATTTGACCTCCAAACAAGTAAGTGATCAACTACATCTGTGTTAAGTGGAAAACTGTCTAAAGCTTTCTGTGCAATCTATTCCTTTAAACAGCTTCCATTTGACTGCACTGTTGAAATGTTCAAATCCAGACACAAATCCTGGCTTCCCAAGACATTCTGTTGACCGCATTTGCATATGTGTGTAAACAAAAGCAGCTTAAAGAAATGCATAATGACAACGATGCCAGGCTGATATTAAATGGAAAGTTTCAGCAGCCAAAATGCTAAAAATGTGCTTCTGTTCTCAAACATCCCAAATATTTGTTTATTTTTGCATTTCAATTAACTACAGATTTGAGGCCAGGAATATGAGCCAGTTGTTGCTCTCTGGGTCTGCATAATTAGTTGTTTATTAATCACAACTGCCTCATGGCCTCTGCAGTCAGCTAATCACGAAAAGCTGCACAAGTTACTTCATCAGTACTTTGAGTTATAAACACAAGTGTCCTCATGAATCAGATTTTAACCTTCATATTGTTGTTAAATGGGCCTACAATACATTTTTCAGTTCTTTCATTTCAGTTGAAATCATCCTCCCAAGGATTTTCCGTCTACATAGAAGGTCCATAACTATAACTATGGTCCAGATTTGATTTTACATGTCTATTCGTAACCTTAAAATTTGGTCTTTTCCTGAAATAAGCTAGCAGGAAGATAACTATTATTATTTGCATGGTATGGTATGTTATGGAATACCATGCAAATAATAGTTACTCTTATTTGAATGGTATGCAAGAGAAGCGTGTGAGAGAGGAGGTTAGTGGAGACAAATGTTATGCTGGTGTGTTTGGGATATAAAACCTATAATCGTGGCAGCTCTGCTGTGATTGGCTGGTTTACAGCACATGTAAAAGTTTTTGTTTTGTTTTTCTCTTTTTGGATCCAGAGAGGTTTTTATTTGCCTTTTTTGTTCTTTTCATATTTCTTGATGCTAATACTGCATTTGTGGTATCAGTACAGGTGGGAAATGAAGTTTCTCCTGAAATGAGAGGAGGGCGGAGGAATAACAGACAGTGAGAGAGGAGACAGAAGAGGTGCACAGTATGGTAGAGAAGTGTCAATGTTTGTTTGAGAATTATCCACCTCCCAAAAAATACCTGCTCTGTTGGGGTCCTTGACCATTGAAGAACAGGGTGAAAGGAGACAAATAAACTACAAAGGGCACCTCTAATTGGACAGTGGAGGTGATGAAATGGATAATGAGTGTAGATACAAGGTATATGGTGCTGATGAAGTGGCAAGTGAGGGTAGAGAAATACAATGACAAAGTCCAGACAAACCCCCAGTACCCGTAAACTACCCACTGGATTGTCATCTCCATTTGGTTGGCTGTTGGAGATTAATAAATGTCAGTCTCATATTTCTAAATGGTTGCCAGTTCATATACTGGCTGAAACAAGGGGCTGCTAGTGCATGTAAATGTATCAGACATCGATTCAACATGATTTCCACCAATGAAGAGAAATTAAGAGAAAAACAGAGAGAAGAGATGCACAGTATGGAAGAAAAGTGTCTGAGAGAGGATGCGAGTAAAAAACTGTTGATTTGAATGGACAGTCTTGAGAGGATGTTTACCTAAACTTGACACTCAAATTCTTCCAAGTAACCCTGCCTACTGTGCCCGTCAGACTGATTTGAGTACAATGTTGTCCCCTGAAGGTCTCTGAAGCTGAAATCCCAAAGTAGACTAGATTCTTCTGAATTATGAATGAGCTCCATTTTCAACCACCTGACAGGTGCCAAAACTGACAGCTCTTGGACGAATCCCAGAAAGTTCAGCACTGCAATCAGTGACATCTGTTTCTCCTCTTTCTTTCACCCCTAAAATTCAGTAACTCCTGTTCCTTCCCTCGTTCTCGCACAGATTTCAACACCATGACCTCCGCTAATCTCTCCACTAGTCTTACTCTCAGGCCCATGCTTTTGTCTTCCCATCTTTGTCATGCTTAGGTCACTTTACTGAGCCTGTAAAGACTATTCTTCACAGGGGAATGAACTCAGACAAAGCATCTGGTCTGCGGGACTTGAAGGTTTGCAGCTATGAAGCCAATTCTTTGTAATCAACCCTGGTTCTGTAGCTGCAAGAAGTCACTGAGGCAGTAAAAAACAATCAACTGCTCATGTTAAAAAGCAGTCACCTCATCCAGTCTTCAGCTTCCTATTGAGATTTGCACTCCAACTCTGGTCTCCTCTATGTCAATGTCAGTCAATAATACACTCACTGGCCACTTCATTAGGTAAACATATCTTGTATCTACACTCATTGTCCATTTTAGCTCCAATGACCATATAGGTGTATCTGTACCACTGTAGTCCATCTGTTTCTCTGTATACTTTGTTCACACTGTTGTGTTTAAGACAAGCGTAGTGGGGCAAGAGAGTGTGTGCTCATCTGTTTTTGGGAGAAGGATAAGGAGGGGAGGCTCGCTGTGTGTGTGTGTGTGTGAGCCCGATTGCTAGCATTAGCCAGTTAGCTTGACTCTCTAGCCTGTTGTTATTTTGGAGTGGCTGCGGCCGACAGCAATCATTGTAAATTTCAACAATAAAGTGACGACTGTAAACGTCTTTCTTGTCCATCCTTTCCAACACGTCCAGTTGGACGCTACAATATTATGTTCTGGCAATAAACAGTTTAAGATTTTAAATAGTAACATTTAATGTATTTAGTGTGATGATTTCAGAAAGATGTTGTTTAAAACTATGACAGTGTTAGAAAATTTAATATCATTAAATTGAGATTGATCAATATAGAAAAATTTAGCGTCATAAAATTTTTGGCCATATCGCCCAGCTCTAGTTTAGATACAAGGTATGTGTACCTAATGCCAGTGAGTAGAGAAGTCCAGACAAAACCTCAGTATCCCTAAAACATACTGGAGAGCAACACCCAATAAACACAGTATGACTCCAAAATATCTCCATTCTGTTGCTTGTCGGAGATTAATAAATGTCACAGTCTCAATTTCTAAAGTCGTATAAAATGGTTGCCAGCAAGGAGCCGCTGGAGAGTGCAGATATATCAGGCACAGATTCAAAAACAAGAATTTTGCTCATGTTTTGAATGGACGTGAAGCAGATTCCCAGGAGCTTCAGCTGTAAATTCCCTCTCAAAAGCTGCCTGCTTACCTTAAGAGCTGAGGGAGTGGGAAAGTGAGTTCTCCTTCCTTCTCTCGCTCGCTCTTTACTAGGAAACCACAGAAACTGACCTGATCTTGTCACAGCCCCACCACTTTTGCCAATATATGAAGTGACACGGGAGAACACGAGGGAGGTAAGAGGTCTGGAAGAAAGTAAGGAGGAGATGAGAAGGAGGGAAAAACCCAGAGGCCATAGCAGACATTTTCTAATTTCACATTTCAGTCTGAGCTCTCAGGCCTCTCTTTCTTCCACCGTCCAGTGTATATGACATGGATTCAATTTAAGGTTCAGGTTTGAAATAAAGCCAACAAGAAATCTGCAAACATCAAACAGACTAAACTCAAACACAGCATAAATTCTGGAGGAAAAAGAAGGATTTGTAAACAGAGACTTGCACGCAAGCCGCAAAAATGGCTAAATCTAGACCCCCTCAAATCCAGCAAGAATCAAACAAACTGATGTTGTGTATAGCTGACTAGAAGAGCTGGGTCAACCATCCTGAAGTCTGCTAATGATTCCTAAAAACCACCAAGGTACTTTAAATTAAAAAAAGGCTGCAATAGGTAAACATTTAAAATACAATACAATGAGTTCTGTAAACTCTTGCACACAGGTCTTATAACCCAGAAGAGGGGTTGACCGATATCAGCTTTTCAGTGCCTACTAACATTGATACTTAGAGATCAGTGCTGATATCATCCATTTGATATTTATAAAAAATCAGAGTGCGCCACATCAGAAAATGTAGTATTGTGAAAAAGTTCATTTGTGTTCATCATTTAATAATAAAACTTAAACTGTCTTAAATTTTATACTCATCAAAATTAATGTGACAACCATAGACTCTACATGAGAACTGGACACAATGACAGCAGTAGAGAAGTGAGGTCAAAAGTCCAATCTCCGGCCATAACCATTTTATTGAATGGGAGCTACAACAAACTTTGGCTCCTCATTCAGTGATTTTTTTTGTCTCAATTCCGCAAGCTGTATCTATACTAATGAACCTCCCAGTATTTTACTTTATGACAAAACCATTTTATAGAAGTTATTTGGAGATATTAAAAAGAGGTGTAGTGATGAGGTGATTGACAACTAATTCTGATTGCAGATATTCCCCCTGCGATGCAGCAGCAGCTAACATCACAGCAGTAGGGCTGCCACAAACGATTATTTTTATAGTCGACTAATCACCGATTAATTTTTACGATTAGTCGACTAATCTGATCATACGTTGATTGAACATAAAACATACAGCTTATCGCACTAGAATGCAGCTGCTATTATATAACCGTCATTAGATTTCAGCTATATGCTAACTAAAAATAAAAAGAATTAAGACCATAGTTCATTAAACCTTTAATGAAATATGCAGCTTGTTCCAACAAACAATTATTTAACTGTTTAGCATAAAGTGTAAACGTAGCACTGAAACGTAACGTTAGAAAACATTAGCAATGCTATTCAAACACATGACTGTTATAACGTTACAGAAAACACATGACTGTTCTAAGGCTAATGAATAAAATCGTCATCGCTAATGTTCACTTTTACAGCTATAAGCAGCAAGTTAACTCTCTGTTTACGCTAATTTTAGCAGCTAACTAGCAGTTTAGCTTACTGAGATGACAGTCCCTCTTCTTCATTGTCACAATAATAGCATAATAGCAGAGAATATCTGTATAACGTCCCGTGACGTCATCCACGGCCTACCCCGGTTACCACTACTGCGCATGTACGTCAAGGACAGAAAGGGAGACTCAGCAGTGGAAGGTGAGAAAAATGCAGCAGTTTGGAGAGAAAAAGAAAGTAAAAACAAAAACGACGCATCGACTATTAAATTAGTCGTCGACTATTTTAATAGTCGACATAATCGTGACTAGTCGACTAATCATGGCAGCCCTACACAGCAGTTAACGTCACAGCAGCTCACTTTAATGTGATGTCTTGTTCAGATACAGACAATCAAAAACTGATGTCACCTCAGCAGAGAGGACGAAGTTTGAGTAGTACAGTAGTGCAGCCTCACCTTCCGTCTCTACTACAAAAGCTCTGATTGCAATTAGCATCTTAGCAATATGGTGGTGTCCATCCAATTTACAGTACCCATTTCACTTGACCTCCATGTTTTTGGACTGTGGGAGGAAATTGGAGACTCCGGAAGAAACCCCCGCAGACATGGGAAGAACATGAAAACTCCACCCAGATGAGGACTTGAACCAAATGCCTAGCATGCTAACCACCAAGCTACCGCCTGCTATTTTGTTTCAGATCAAACTGTGATACTTCTACTGTTGTATTTGTATTCACCATTAACCTGGTTTTGTGTTAGAAATCGTGTGACCACCACACAGACCCTTGGTTACTTTCACTCTGTGACGGGAAGTGGAGATAGGTACCTGGGGTCCAGTTTAGTAACTGTGCCAACTCCAGCGGAAAGCAGCAGAAACAGATTTCCATGAAGAAAGAGTGTAAAGGAACAATCTCCATGCAGCTCTGCCCAGCACAGATGTTTTATTGTAGAGCTGTGGATCAACTGAATGTGTGTGACCAGTGAGGAAGCCACTTCCTACTCATCCGTGCTGCCTGGGATGCGATATTCCAGGACATGTGCCCAGTTCCACATTCATCTGTCTTTCTCAGAAGTTCAGAGATTTTTTCGGACATGGGACTCTCTCATCTATATCCACCCGGTTAAGTCTAGCAGACTGATTAATCCCCTCTCGTGGATTTGTCTCTCTGTGTCAACAGGAAATTTTTGGGTTACTTATGAGCCCAGGTTTCAGATATTAAGCCAGGACTAAGAAACACAAAGCATACCACAGCTATGACTCAGTGACTGTCTCTCACTCAGATTAAAATGCATCTTACACATAAGGCAGAGTCAGAGCCCAGAGCACTGCTGCTCTAAACAATCATGTGTCAAATAGACAAACAGGCAGATATCAAAAAGTGCCTTTAGATAAGAGAAGCAACAAGACAAACACAGTCACCAATTACATCACAGAAAACATGGCACCCATTCAAACAGTTGAGACAAACGTTTTCAAAAAGCATTAAGCTCAAGACACAAACTGCCTGGCCAAAAATATTTCAGTCAAACAGCCTAAACTGTACAATTCTCGTCACCAAATTACAGAAGTGGGCACATTTTGTCACCAGAATGGATCTGAACACCATTTGGAAATAATGTACATATACACCGTTTGATGCCAATATCTTTACTGAAAAGTTTCTTTAAATGAATATCTTTAGTACACTCTTAAAAGAAATGGATCTTCAAGGTTCTTTAGTAAGAAAAATAGTTCTTTATAGAACCTTGAACCCCAAAGGGCTCTTTGCATGGTTAAAGGGTTCTTCAGATTGATTAGAAATCTCACTGTAAATGCTATATAGCCCCATAAAGGATTATTACAAACAATGTCATAAGGATAGTAGAACCTTTTTTGGGACTATATAGAACCCTTTTCAATAAGGTTCTGAATAGAACCATCTACACAGTAAATGATCTCAATATTTTCCAAGATTTTGTTGACAATGATAAGACTTCATTATTTTATATTATTCTTATACTAGCTTGTGCTTCTAGAACCTTAAAAAAGATTTAGCAAGGAAAATGGTTCTATATAGAATGAGGAACACTCAATAAACTGTTCTCATGAATGAAGTGTTCTTTGAATAGTGAAAGGGTTCTTTAGATTGATGAGGGATGTGTTGCAGATGGTTCAATACAGAACCTTTTTGAAAAGGGTTCTATATAGCTCTAAAACATGTTCTGGTATCACTATGATGTCAAGCTTGTAATATTAGAAGAACCCTTTTTGGTGCAGTATAGAACCATCTACAACTCATTCTTCATCAATCTGAATCCTTTTCACCTTGTAAAGAACCCTATGAGTGTTCATAGTTCTATATACTGTAGAATCATTTTCTTTACTAAAGAATTCTTGAAGAACCATCATTTTTAAGAGTGTAGAAGCACAAGCTTGTATAAGAATAAGAAATAATAATAATAATCTTAATCTTAATTATAATAAGAATTAATCTTAATAATATTAAGAAAATATTAATCTCATCACTTTCAACAAAATAGAAGAAAATATCGAGATATTTACGTTGATATCACACACTATCAGTATGATCACGGTATCGGTCATAATTCCATATTGTTGCATCTCTAAAGGAAAAGAAAATTCAGTATAAAAGTCAAAACAAAAGCTGCCTGGACTGTCACCGCATAAACACGTCTCTCAAAAACAGGAGACCACATCCTGAGGCAGTAGTAACTTCACCGGTGTACATGTAAATCATGTTTTGGGGCTGTTTTTGTAAGGACGGGTGGTGCGGTGCACTGTACATCATGTGTGAGTGTGTGCACACCATCCTGCTCACACTAATAATGTAAATAAAGAGTCATTTGCTGTCGGGCAGCTGAATGGTATGAAAGTTCTTGTTGAAGCAGGAACACTTCACTGCTAAGCTAATGACAAACTCTGCAAGAATTTCCATTCATCTCACACATTTACATTCTAACATGTCAGGAAAGAAAGAGGATCGACTGACAGTGTTTGGAGTTAACTTTAAGACTTTAAAACAATTTCAAATGTACAGTGGTGCTTGGAAGTTTGTGAATACAGAATTTTCTATATTTCTGCATAAATTTGACCTAAAACTTCATCAGACTGTCATACAAGTCCTAAAGGTAGATACAGAGAACAAATCAAACAAATGAGACTAAAATATTAGACCTGATCTTTGATTTATTGAGTATTACATGCCTGCGAGTGGCAAAAGTATGTGAAACTTTAGATTAGCAGATCATTTGAAAGTGAAATTTGAGTCGTAAAAAAAGTACACAAGGGAGTCACACCGGATACACTCTTTAAAAAGATGGTTCTTCAAGGTTCTTTAGTAAAGGAAATGAGCATATCCACAGTACTGGGAATTAATTCTTATTGTTTACATCTAACTTACACAAATTATTATAAATTCTATTTAGTGGATATAACTGATGGTATAAATTGCATTAAATGAACACATTTGATCATCTTCTGTCATGTTAGGAGAGTTTTTGTTTTCTAAATCATTTTATATATTTGTTGAATTGTGTAATTTTTAGATTGCATAAGTTACTGTTTCCATTTTACAGGCACAGATCAAATATTGTAGGTTGGGCCATCAGGAATGAGGTCTATGCCCAAAGTAGACTTGTCATATGTAGGTTTGTGACATAATTATAAAATTTTAATGTTTTTAATAAACCAGCAAGTTTATGCACAATGGAAACCATTTAACTAACAGAATCTAAAGCAAAGACTGGTTTCTTTATCAATTTTTGAAGAAAATTTTTTTTAAATCAATAGGAGAGACCTGATTTCGGAGTGAAATTAGCTTCCTCTGACATGTTCACACATTTTCTGACACGTTTAATTTTGAGTTTCCTAGTACTGTGGATGTGCTCAAATAGTTGTATACAGAACCATGAACACTCAAAGAACTCAAAAGGTTCTTTGCATGGTGACAGGGTTCTTAAGATTGATAGAGATTTTGTAGCTGGTTCTATACAGAAAGTTTTTGAGTTCTATATAGTCCCAAAAAGGGTTCTGTTATTGTTACAATTGTCAATAATGTAATAGAAGAACCCTTTTTGGTGCTATATAGAATTATTTTTCAAAAGGTTTCAATATATAGAACCATCTACAGCATATTCCTCATCTGAAGAATGCTTTGCGTGTTTTTCTTTCTTCACTTTCTTTACTAAATGTATTAATATTGGATAATTTTTCTCCAAGTCTAATATTTTTGCATTCGTTTGATTTGGTTCTCTTATCTACTTTATCAACTTGTGGGACAATCTGATTAAGTTTTATGTCACATTTATGCAGAAATACAGAACATTCTAAATGGTTCACAAACTTTTACTCATCACTGTAATTTCAGAGCTAATCTGCATACTTAAATTCTAGTATTTGAAACATGGCTAGAATGGCTAACAATTTAGTTAAATTCCAGGTTATTAGAGCACAAAACGAAATAGCTTTGGTTGTTTGTGTTTAAGACCAATATTATGTTATTGGTCTCCACTGTACCACCAAAACAGCTCTGACCTAGTCAACAGCAAGTCCTAGGCTCTAAAAGACCTCTGAAGGTGTCTGATGGACGTACTACATTAGAAACAGTATAAGCAGTAGCTTTTTCAGTATGCAAGTGTGTAGCATCCACGCAACCTATGTCCACCATTTTACCAACGTTCTTTGACCTAAAACATCACAAAACCAAATGTATTCACTGAAAGCCTCGTTCACATACACAATACATTTTAGACATATGTTTAATTTTGTAACTTACACAACTTTCCCTTTAGCTTCCAAAGCCTCCACAGCTCCCGCTGAATCATGGGATAGCAAAGTGATTCATCTTTCAAAATGTTTCCCAATTCAGTAGGCAATCCCCTTACTACTTGATGAATACTGCTTACTCGGACACACTAGTCATTCTTGCCTACTGTGTAGTAGGGAAGTAGGCAATTTTGGACTTGGACTTGCAAGACGTTCCCATTTTGTGTGAAAAACGTACCAAGGCTTGGTAACTGGAACAAGACCATGCTGAAAAATTCTTTCCAACACAGCAGTGCATCAATCACACT
The DNA here is from genome assembly GCA_036984385.1 of Crenuchus spilurus. NCBI lineage: Eukaryota > Metazoa > Chordata > Actinopteri > Characiformes > Crenuchidae > Crenuchus > Crenuchus spilurus. The sequence goes on from BRDA01000443.1 coordinate 40,674, forward strand.
CCAATCTCAACTTGCCTAAGCAGTCTTGATGGACACCTTAATTGCAGTCAGAATTGTCAATGGGATCGACCAGAGTCATTTACATATAACCCAGTAAGCAGCCTACTGATTTAGAGCCATCACTCACTGGGCAACAGAGCAGTTTTAACAGCTTTGGCGTCTCTTGGAGATGAGCTCAGCCTGCCCGAGTGATTCTAAACTTCTGCTCACTTATCCCATATTGGAAACCTCAATGCTGGAAGCTGCTCCTGCAAAATACTTGTAAACCGTTTAAGTAGCAACCCAGATCAAAGGCAACCATTTCAGTCTGAAAAACGTAGATAGTGCCATGCTGTGCTGACATCCAAAGTGACCTTGTACTTTGCATCAGTCTTTGCTGGGAGTCCAGCCACAGGCCGGTATCAAATGACCATCATTAATTCACGAGCACAGATCAGTCTCAGAATAAGGAATGGGGAGTAGTGTTTCCCTGCTTACTTTAGCAGCGCACTGAGAATCTGCTGAGGCCTCCAAATCTAAAGACTTTAATCCATATCTGAGGGGCGGAAAAGGAGCTTAGAGCTTTCTGTAAAGTCTCAGATCGCAGAAAGGTTCTTCCACCATCATTTCTTTCATGGTGTTCCCAGACATTGTTAAAAGAATGAAGCTGGCTAATAACCAACATTTCATGAGTGAGAAAGTTGGACAGTGATGAACAACTAGGCTCTGGCCTTGAGCTAAGCAACTCAAAACATCCAGACTGGTCTACCTTGCTGACCTCAAAAGCCATGTCAAACTGTCTGGAGTGCAGAGGAGGGTGCACCATCAGAGTTCCCACTAACTTCCCCTTCAGTCTTCCAAAAACAACAGCTTTGAGAAGGAAGCCTCAGATCTATACAGTCTTGGTTTATAAAAGACCATCTGCTGAGAACTGAGGTCATTTCTTAGGTGCCATGTGGTGATATAAGCCTGAGATAAGCCCCGAGTGGGACGACAATGTTTATGGCTTCTTCAGACAGACTTTTCAAACTGGGGATGAAGGATGAATTGTTTTTCTTTTGAAATCACAAATTAGGAGAGTACAATTTTCTCATCTATGTTACTGCATTATTAAAAATGTCTTAAGCTTTCAGTGGGGAAACTTAACCTAAGACAGTTTGTGAACTTCATGTAGATCTGGACCAATCCAGGCCAAACAAAAGTACATGTGTTAAGACATCATTACCATAACTTATTGGCAAGCTGGCATACTACATTCAGGGGTCAAATCTCAAGCCAAAAAAAGTCATTAAATTGCAGTTATAGTATTCTGATAAAGGGCAATTTAGACATTTTCCCCAAATCATTAAATCCCACTTAAAATGTCCAGTCCAACAATGATTAGTAAAATCCTACATTGTTAAAATTAGGATAGCATTTATACTGATATCGGTACCTAAAAACAATATTGATACTGGCATTAGAGATATCAATACTGAATACTAAGTGAACTGAAGTACAGTTAAGTATCACCCAAGTGGGTTGATATTTTGCATTTCTGATTGAGAATCAACACGTGAGCTTAGTTTTTGTTATTTATGTGCATATTTGATTCAAAGACACATTTATGCTAAATTAATATTGGTCTCAGTATCTGTTATCAGTGTTCTTACTAATAATTAGTGTTGGTCCTGTAAAAATATAACAGTCGAGGCCTAGTTAGCAAGTGATGATGAAAATGCTCAAGTACTGCTAACGTCTTGATGGGAGGCAAGGGTAGCGGGTGATGCAGCAGTTTGGAATTCATTCGTAGGCATTATGTTCAGTGTTGTACTTCAAATAACAAGAATGACGGAGCAAAGAAACATGCTAAGAGTAACTGTTAGCACTTTACCTAAATGACTGAGTCAGGTCTCTCAACTCCTGCTGTGCAGTCAGTTTGCAGAGTTAATGTTATTCCAGGTTGTTACTGACACAGCAAACACAGACAGAGGTCTGATGTTTTAATGATAGCTAGCCTGCTATCATCCATTCATTTAATTCTAATATAAAATATTGAAATAGTGTAACTGTACAATAATCAGGATTTTCAGACTAAGGTTACAGAGACCTAGTCTTACAATTAGTCATCTGTATCATCTAATAGGCCATGGGGAGGGGGCAAGTTTAAAACCCAGTCTTGTGACCGAAAGGTCTCTGGTTTGACCCCTGGAACCAACACGATCTGACAGAATTGCCATTAAGCAAGGCACCTCACCCCCAGGCACCATGGACAGGGCTGCCCACCACTCTGGGCAAGTGAGCTCATTGTCACCTAGTGTGAGTTTCACTGCATGGATGGGTAAAACGCAAATCTGTGTGTTGTAGGCCATTGGTCAATGTCTCACTTTCAAGGTATTAGTATCACATGGATATGTAGCATTGGTGCTAGTAAAAAGCAATATATATAAAGACCTAGACCGTCACTCGCAATTATAGCAAGATCACAGATTTTGCCTCAGTTTCACAAATTTCCCTTCACACCTACTTATGAGGATCAGAGCAGATAAAACTTGTGAAATCATTCAGCCTTACAACAGAAGCATGTGCTGAAATGCAAACATCTGGGGCTGGCTCAGGTCTTTTGGAAACCAGACCAAAAAACCCCCAATAGATGCATTAATTTTAGTATAAACATTCAATTCCATTTCAGGAAAAAAGTAAACTAAAGTACAGTGTAAGATGTGGTTATTGCATGCTGTAAAACTCTATACAGTAGTCTTTATAACGTGCAGGTTTGGATCAGTTACCACAAACACAGACCCCTAATTTACAGTGACTGGACTGTGGAGCTAATTGAGCATGTAAGTCCTTTAAGTCTATCAGCTAATGATGTGAAAGAGAAAACCTCAGTACAAAATATTGTGATGGGTTTTCTCCTGGGAAAGACCTGAAACCAAGCTGAAGTAACATGATCTCTCTATTGTTTGTGCTTGTGGAATAAACAGTGTTGGGAACGTTACTTTAAAAAAGTAATTAGTTATAGTTACTCACTACTTGTTCAAAAAAGTAACTTAGTTAGTAACTGAATTACTCTATAATAAAAGTAACTCGTTACCAGGGAAAGTAACTATTTGCATTAGAATAGAATAAGGATTTTTTGAAAAAGTAGTTTTCACAGTCAGTTGAAATGAGTAGCTTTTGAAATATATTGCACATCAACAGACCAGTGCAGGATAAAATCCTTTAAAATACCAAATCTTTGTTAAAAAAAAAAAAAAAAAAAGTATACAGTTACACTATATAAAGTGCATTTACATCTATTAAATTAAATTCTCTCAACCTGAGACAACAGGTTTGTTCACAACAGAAGTAAACTTAACAACAAAACCTCTATAGTCTTATTCTTCAAAAATCAAGCCTTTGCTGCTTGGCGGACTTTGCTCCGAGTCCTTTGCTAGTGGACGGCTTACTATCATCTGTGGTGTCGGTGTTTCTAGCCACTAACTTTGTAGCTGCGTGGGTCGTCGTGAGATGCTTTATTAAATTAGAGTTGCTTACAGTGGATGTCGACAAAGTCTTCGCCCGAGGACATAATGTACACATTACATGCACGTTTTTGCCTTTAACCTCAATGAATTTAAAATAATGTTTATATCGCCACCTTGAAAATGCTAACTTTTCTTCGGCTTGCTGCTGATTTGCCGTTATTTTTAACGCCGTTATTCGCAACACTGGGAATAAACCATTCTCTTCACTGTAGTGATAAACCAATTAATCAGTCAGCTGATTCATCGAGACAATCATTGACAATTAGAATGGGACGATTATTGGCCTGTACTCAAAAAAAAATCCACATGTACAGGCACATCTACAGGCAACCATATTAGAGCTCCCCCTAGTATCAGCTTCACCACTGTACAGGCAGAAGACATGACAAGCATCCTTTAGTCTCAAGTCAAAAATTATTATTTATATTCATATTTTAGCAGATGCAAAAAAAGATAAAATCATATCAGCACTATACCAGGGGTCAAAAATTATCTGCACTTTAGTTCTATTAAAGCTTTTGTTGGCTACAAAGACTTATCAAAGCTTTCTGTACTAGGTCTCAGTGGCTGTGCAGGTTTGAACGTTATGCCAGTAAATTTATGACTGCAGCACAACAAAAAATGGCCGCTCCACTTATGATGGTCAGACTTGCAGTGATTTGTTTGGACATCTGCAAACTAAATGTGGAACGATACTCTAAGGAAGTTCAATTTCAAGCTCAAGAGTTTTTTTTATTGTCATTTCAGCTATATACAGAACATTACACAATAAAAACGTTTTCAGTTTACTGGGTCCTCAAAGAAGACATAACAGCATGGAGATCCCCGTCAGAAGAGATGAAAACAGTGGTGCACTCATGGCTCATAGCTCAGCCAAAAACATGTTTAAATGTGTGAATATGTGTGCATATGTGTGAATATAAAAACGTATTGATTGATGGACAAAGTGTGTAGTAAAGCAGGGAGATTATATGGAAAACTCATTTATTTATCTTTTCTCAATCTGATAAAAGTGCAATTCTATATAGTTAGGATCATTTTTGACTCACCCTCATATATCATCCATCAGTCACCCTGCACTCTATCAGTAACGGCCATTGAAAAACCCATAGCAGTCGATCACACCACTTCAGCTGGCCCATTTCTGACGTCAAGCTGACATGTAATATAAATCATCGTTCAGGAGGTCCATTTGTGGTGATCATTTGTATTGAAATAGACTGAAAGTGATGATCCCCGTGGACAGAGTGGTGTGTCTGGCTCTAAACGAGTCAACCACAAAGTCACCGAAAAGAAATTCGAGGGCACCTCAGGGACGTTCGTGTTGACTGGATCTAAAGGTGCAGGTTTCTTAACATAACTATTAAAAACAGAGCTGACGCCAGGCTAAAATAAAGCAGAGTCATGGTTTTCTCATCTACACACTGGGGTGAGATGGGATGGATAATAAAAAGCATTTATGAACTATCCGCTCTTTCTGTGCCAAATACTGCCTGCTGAAGGACAGTGGTCACCAACAGTCATCATGTTTCAAAATAAAAAGCTCTGGTTTGAATGGAAGTTCTGCAACAAACACATGAGAAGGTTTATAAAGTCTAGGATCCAAACCTCAAATCCTTTAACGTACATGGTCCATGAAGGGGGTAAGCTTGTGTAGAGTCATAGAGGGGCCCCTAATAACCATTCACACAGTGCAGGCTGCAGAGACTCCCTCCCAAAGCCGCAGACCACTCCTATGGTACATCTGGCAGACTGCTTATGGGTCTAGGGCGTAGGGAAATTGGCCCCATGAAGGAAGAGGATATCCAATGATGTAGCGTATTTATTCCCAACTGGTCTGGCTCCTCCTCCAAAGCTAAAAGGTGACGTAAAGTCAGTCCTGAGAGAGCGCTCCAGGAACTGTTTCTAGGGCAGTAATGGGGAGGGAGGGCAGGAGGTTGTCAGTGACCCCTGAGACCACTTCCCCCCAAGCGCTAATCCCCGTTTCATCAGACTTCCTTCCTGTGGTTCCCGTTCTACAATGCCAAAGATCCCAATCAGTGAGCAGAGCTTCACAAAACACTAGTCCTCGAAATTGAAACAAGGTAACGCCGCTTGGTCAACTCTATCGTTGTTATTGCACTGAGATCATCGCAATGGGCTGCCCAGTGCAACAGCTGGAGAAGTGTGACACAGGAACAGAAGCCTTAGAAAGACCTCAGGGACAGGAAAACCAAAGGCAAGGTCAAACACTGGACTGTACAAAAGCTTATGCATGCTGACATTGAAATATGTGAATATGCCACAAATGATACAATAAAAATCACTAAACACTCTACAAAGTACAAAAAATACAAAGATAAACACAAACGCTACTGCTAAAGTGACCAGACCAGAGCAAGGTCACCCATGATGACGCACATTTGAGTTTAATGTACCGGTATATTAACAGTGGACCATGATTTTTTATGGCCAATTCAGATTCAGCAAAATTGGCTGGTTTTTATTAGCATTTCTATAAACTAAACACACCAGCACATTTCTAGCACTGCTCTTCAATGAGACAACCCAACATTTAAAATCCTTTACTCAAATCAAGAAATCCAATAAATAACATCAATAAAAATTTTATTTTGAAAATAAGGAGCAACTGGATATTTAGCACAGACAGTCATATATAATTATGCCACAAAATCGTAATGAAAAATAGGATCATTGGTCAATTACATTTTCTGAGCAAAAAATTTACCAAATATGATATTGGCCCAATGATGCTGGCACGCCACCTCATTCCCAAATCCACCAACATATCTCAAAAGTACTGGATATGCTTTATATCCCTCTAGCCAATATGTGCTAATGGCATGGTGCCAATAGCTTCATGTTTAGTCCTATTTGATTGGCAGTACTTGTCTACAGGGACTAGACAAGCTGTGTGTACATCTGTGCCAACTTAAAGTAGCGGAATGTACTCAGAAGTGTCCGCAAACATTTGGACATATAGTGTATAACAGGGTGAGAAGGACGGAGTGAGGCAGATGAGAGAAAGCCTTGAGAAAGAAAAAGCAATTTGATAGCTGAACTGGGACCTGGACGGTTTGTATGAGACAGAAGTGATGCTCATCGCAGATCCTTATCAAGGTCTCACATATCAGGTTCAGGAGATGAGAGTTCCCTCTGTTCGGTTCCACTGAAGAGCACATCAAATCTTTCCCCTATAACATAAATAATACATCAAATATATAACGGAAAACGGAGTAAATCCCCTGCATCCACAGAGTGCGCACTGCGGAGGGAGAGTAATACTTTACAGATAAAGCTATATTTAGGCCACATTACATTACACACTTTAAATTGTGTAATGGCAGTGGAGCAAATGTAAATTCCAGACAAACTCAAAATCCCTACTCAGTCTTGTACCGGAAAATTACACATCCCAAAAAGTGGAGCGTGAACTACGAACACATCTGGCATCCTTTGGAGCTGCATGATTGGTGTGCACTCAGGACTTTGGCTTGAATGAAAATACAAGTTGGCTTTTCAGAGCACTGCTGATTCTGAAAGTAGATGATTAGAAACCTCTTAGCAGCCACCACGGACTCATTCTGCAACATTAGGTGTTTAATCTTTTGGCTGGCATAAAGCCTACTCAGACAAACATGAAACCTGAGCATGAACAAGTAACATCCTTAACATCTAAACACTGAAATTTCAGTAAAGCTGTCAAATTAAGGCAGTTCCAGAAAAAGGATGTTGGGAACAAATACAGTAATGAAGATAATGCAAAAAGTGCATTTTCATTTACATTTGACTTACCTCTATCTAACTTTTGAATACAAGTCTCCTTGAAGTTTCTCACAGAGCATACTGCGATGTAAAATTTACAATCCTAACACCATCCAAGCTACTACAGCCCATACTGTTAAGCAGGTCAGTGAAGAGTGGTGCAGGACAGCAGATGCCCGGTAAACATTTTGTTCAGAGCGCACTCATTTACTCTTACAGGAAGTGGGAAGCTATTCATTTGAAAACTTATTGAGAATACATGGGGCAATTCAAACCTAATTGTACTGTCTGTAATTAGAGCTCTAGCCTTGATCTCACTGGGTTTTTGCATTTCGTATTGCTCCGCGAAATGGATGTGGCTATAAGCAGGGCTGCTTTGGCACCCAAACTCACTCCCCCGTCCTGATTTTCCTTCCCTTGGTTTACGGTCATTATTTCGGCAACATTATTGGACGAATCAAGTGTTTCAAAGCCTCAACAACTGTGGGAGGAAATACAAATGGCATTGGTAGACTTGTATGTGCCTGCAAATTTAACCCTAAACATATTTGTAAATTAATACATCAGATCTACACAAAACTGAATTAACATCACTGATGAGTTTTGTAGTAAATTGAAATGCCTTGAATAGTAATGAAGTTTGTTGGTTAATATTTCTTTACTACATAAAGTCTGTAAAAGGACTGCAAGTAGCTAACGTTAGGCCACAAATCACTCCCCACTACTGTCTGGATTCTGTATCCCCAATACTCTGTCAAACAAGCAAAACATACCACAATAATGATGCAGATGTGCTCGTATTCCATGATTTTATTACCAAAAATAAGATTAGACTTCTGGGTACCATCTCCAAACATTCTTAGCCAATAGCAGCTAGTGGGTTTATTTTTAATCAGCAGATGCAATATTGCCTGACGATCCTTGGGAAGTAAAATTAGTAGTGAAATTACTCATTTCACTTGTAGTGCACTACAGCAGAAATCAGTGTAAACAGTCCTTCATTTTGGTTTGGGAGCTTGATAACTGAAGAGTGCTAAACTAAATCCTACCTGTACCTATACCGCCTCTGGCTTGTGTTGTGTGCTGTAATCCACATGAAAGGAGTTGTGTAATATCTCCTGTTCTGAAACCGCAATAATCACCATGTCCTCAATTTAGGCTCAGGCAGAGCAGTGACGGAGCCAGAACTGCAGCACTATTGGTCAGGGATGCAAATGTAAGTGTCAAACTTAATCAGAGTTGAACATGAAAGTTTGCAGGCTACATTTATTCACTCGGAAAACGTCTACACAAACTTCTCCTCTCACAGACTTTTCGGTGAAAATTTGCAGACAAAAACCAAGCGCAACACTCACTGTAGTGAAGATCCACCAGCTTTGAACAATCTGAGAACATGAAGGAGAGATAAACAGAAACATCTGGGACCAGACATCCACATTTTCAGGGTATAACCCCTGTTTTCAATGACCTGTGCCCCTTCATAATTGTGAATAAAAAAACAGCAGAAAGTCCTAAGAATGGATCACCCAAGCCAACACCTTGTAATGCGTTTGTTTTTGGACTACAGTGATGTAAATGTGAATTAAACTGTAGGGGGAGCACACGAGTATAATCAATAATTCTCACATAATGATGCTTCAATGATCATAGTAGGAAATGAAGACGACTGCAGAACAGCAATCCAGGCTGGCCAATAAACTCTGAGCAACAAGAGCAGCTGATTCGTGATCAGGCAGGTTATATTTCACAGTCCAGAAAGTACTAAAAAATTTAGGAGTAATGGGTACTACTGCAACTTCTGCAAATCTGTCTTCTACTGCCTAATTTGTGAAGAATGGAGATATATCAGTCAAACAGCCAGAAGCAAAGCAGAAGGCTGATTCAAGAGAGTGAAGTAGAGGAAAAAAGCAGGGTTTCAGAGTGTGAGCAAACAGAAAGCAAGGGTTAAGTGCTGGGTGTGGAGGTAAGGAATGCATTTAGCAGGGGCTGGCTATAGGTACACTGTCAATTTGGCATGCCATCTAAGCAGAAGCAAATTTACTATGGAAGAAAGAAGAAATCAGATTGTAAATTCCTTTGTAAACACTGCTGGACAACATACTGTCTATTGAAGAACTGATGTTGCAAACAAATAGATGTTTATTTTAATATAATTGGCTTGACTTGATCAGAAATAACAACTGAAAACACACTAAAAAGCTCATTTTAAAATAGTGTTTGTCTGGTCACCATGTTCAATACTGTACGACTAGTGACCCCCCAAATTCACAGGAAAATGTACAAATTTAAGCAGTGGTTCCTGGCTGCTAGCGTGCCACCCTACATGCTGACTTTTTTTTTTGTTTAATTTCTTAAATAAACATTTTTAAAATAACCAAAAGCTACTTGGTTCATTATCTCTCTTTTCTGAGGTGACAAAAATATCACCCAGTCAGAGAAGCAGCAGCCAATCACCGACCTGCTGACACAACATAAATTTAGCCAATCAGTGTCCTCAAATTTCTTGTCTAAATGGCTTCATTTATCGCCCCACAAAGTCAGTCAGTGGTTTTAGAAACATCTGATATTATTGATGTAATACATGTCTCTAGAAAAGCTAATATTTAGTCGAAATAGTGTTTTTGCTCATTTTATTGTATATGTTTCTGAACAATACTCAGTAATCTAATGATACATACAGTACTTTCTATCTTTGAACATTTACATGTAATGACAGTTTTCATTAACTATTAGTCTTTATTGCCAATTAAATAGTTACTGACTTTTTCATAGAGCACTGCTATCTGGTAGTTTGTGTTAAATAATATTGAGATGGTTGCATAAACCTACCGAATGTGGCTCAAACAGCCCCACCTACAATACCTTTCACCGGCAAACAACTGATTTTTTTTTTTTTTTTTGCCAACTTTCTCCTTTTCCCAATGTGGTAGTCGCCAATTAACCCAACCCATTAGTGGCTATCCCAGCCAATTAACCCAACCCATTAGTCTCCCCATCACTTTGCATTGTCCCTGACTTTAGGAGGGTGAAGACATGCACACGCCTCCTCTGTTGCGTGCGATACAATCACCACCTCTATTCAAACTACTGCTTGACACACCTTTCCTGGGGAACCAACATGCTCTAAGGAAATTGCAGGGTCTCTAGTTTCGAATGGACCAATCAGTAGACGTCTGAGCCATTGCAATGTGTGAGTGATAGGGAGAGTGAGAGTGCCATCTACCCGCCCAGAGAGAGCACTGCCAATTTTTCTCTCTTAGGCCCCGGCTGTTGATGGCAAACAGCAAGACCGGGATTCAAACTTACCATCCTCTGGTCATAGTGTCAGCACCTTAGATGCACAGACTGTCGAGCAAAGCGACTTTCAGCAACCCCTCCTTCCCTCCCAGACCCACGCCTTCAATGTCTTTACTGCTTTTCCCATTGTCTATGTGTGCTTGTATGCAAGTTTTTTTTCTCTTATCTTCTTTCTCCCTCATGTATGCCATTTTCTTCCTTACTCTAAGGTTGGAGCTGTGTGAAATGGTTGCCCTGCCAGCAGGGGCTGGGACCTAATTTCCCGGAAGGGATCAATAAAGTACAGGGGTTTAGACAATGAAACTGAAACACCTGTCATTTTAGTGTGGGAGTTTTCATGGCTAAATTGGACCAGTCTGGTGGCCAATCTTCATTAACTGCACATTGCACCAGTAAGAGCAGAGTGTGAAGGTTCAGTTAACAGGTAAGAGCACAGTTTTGCTCAAAATATTGCAATGCACACAACATTATGGGTGACATACCAGAGTTCAAAAGAGAACAAATTGTTGGTGCACGTCTTGCTGGCGCATCTGTGACCAAGACAGCAAGTCTTTGTGTCTAAATATTATTGAGCCACTTTGGGGTGTTTTGGAGGAGCGAGTCAGGAAATGGTTTCCTCCACCAGCATCACGTAGTGACCTGACCACTATCCTGCAAGAAGAATGGCTTAAAATCCCTCTGACCACTGTGCAGGACTTGTATATGTCATTCCCAAGACGATTGATGCTGTATTGGCCGCAAAAGGAGGCCCAACAACATACTAATAAATTATTGTGGTCTAAAACCAGGTGTTTCAGTTTCATTGTCTAACCCCTGTGTATCTCTATCTGTTTAAAACTTAACTGCACAGAATGCACATTAAGCCTGCACTATTGAACCATGCAAACATATTTCATATTGTTCAATTCATTTAGCACTTTCTCCAACATAATGAACTTTAGAGCAATCAGTACACACAGAAATATACAGAGTTTGATGAGAAATCCTCCCAGTCCCTGATCCAGAGTCACTTGATCTGTTCAGGAAAGTGGTATCAGTTGTGAATGAAGGTGTCTGTCAGTAAGTCTAATCACTATGATGTAGCATGATGTTTCAGTGATACACAGCACTCTCAACCCAGGAAAACATTGAATTAATTCAGTTTGGGGGTAAACGATTCATCACTCTTGGGTGCCCTGTCGTGCAATATTTCATCTCGCATGCTTACATGAATAATGTATAGAGGTATACATTTACTATCACAAATGGATCCTTGTAAGTCTAACAAGTCACATGACATGAGGGAGGGACAAAAACACTATGGGAAGAATTTGGACATGTTCACTGTGAGGTGTACTCACTTGAGTTGCCAACTAATTGAACAATAATGGTTGTGTGTTGAGTTATGCTCAGAAGACTATACTGATATACAAGCTGTAGACTGACTACTCCAAGTGTTATCCAAATTTCATTTCTGTAGTGTTGTCCCATGAAAAGATATAAAATGTGTACAGAAATGTCAGAGGTGTACTCACTAATATATATATATATATATACACACACTATATCCAGTCTCCATACCATAAGCTCAGCATTTCAACAGTTTACATAACAAAATGGAGAGGGGATGTGGGTTGAGTGGGAAATGGGACAAAAGAGCACTTCTTAGTGCCAAAAACAAACACACTGGCTCAGTAGCACAATTGAGCTGGCAGAGATGCCCAATCAGAAGCAGAATACACACTCTCACTTACACACACGCGCACACGCACACACACACACACAAGTCCATGTCATCTGAAAATGCCGCGTCGCCATGGCAACCACACACTCGTTTCCAGGGGAGAAGAAATGGGAAAAAGGGGGCCGGCTGAATTTGTCTGCCTTTCCATCTGTCTACTTAGCTGCCTCCATGCTCGAGGCTCGACCATCACCCGGCGGGTTTGGTGGGAGCAAATTCCTTGTGGAGGAGGGAGGGCTGGTAGGAGGAGAGCTCAGAAATCTACCATCTGCTGACCACCAACCGGGGAGGGGGGGGTTTGACCTTAAGACCACAACAAGACCAGACAGTTAATTAAGCCAACATAATGAGGAAGTGAGCACAAGCACAGTCACTTTGAGACAATGTCACATGTCTCCGCATGGCTGTAAGGTACACAGTACATCACCAAACACACAGCAGCTGCTCTTCTGTCTGTTACTCCTGTCAGAAATCTGTAAAATTATACATTCACCAGCAATCTGATCTTTGTTTTCCTTCTGGAGAACAAAAATAGTCACTGGATCCGAAAGTGGGACGAGTGTGGTTTAAGCGGCCACAGAACCGGTCCATGCCCTTGACTGCTTCTCTACTATGAAAGCCTGAAGAGGTGAAGCACAGGAGCAAAGGAGAGAGAGTGAAAGAGAGCAGAAGAGAAATAAAGAGACAGAGAGAAAGACAGCAAAAAAGAGCTTGAGAGAGAGAGTGAAAGAACAAACAAGAGAGTAAGAGCACAAAAGAACAAACAAGAGAGAAAGAGAGAGCAAAAAACAGAAAGGAAGAGCAAGAGAGAGGAAAAAAAGCAAAAGACAGCAAAAGAGAGAAAAAGTTACAGAGAGCAAAAGAGAGAGAATGAAAGAAAGAGAAATAAAGAGCAAAAGAGAGGAGAGAGAGAGAGAGAGCACAAGTGAGAGCAAATGAGTGAAAGAGAATGAAAGAGCGAAAGAGAGAAAGAGAGCAAAACAAAGGAAAAAAAGAGAGAGAAAGAGAGCCAGAGAGACAATCTTGACATCTACGAGCAATCAGATGGATCCAGATGTAGGGCTGAAATATTTAATTAAAATGTTGTCTTAAGTGGGGACGTTTAACTCTGTGAACTTCCTGTATAGCTGGACCAAACCACGCCAACCAAACCTCCATGTTTTGTGACATCACAACCACCACTAGTTGGCAATCTGGCACACTACACTAAGAGGTCAAACCTCAAATATTCTGGTCTTCCTGCCAAACCAAGGCCTGAACATCCATCCATCCATTATCCCACCCGCTTAATCCTTATCAGGGTCGCGGTTAGTCTCCTACCCCTTCACTGGGCACAGGGCAGGGCATTACACTATCCCAATTAAGCCCAGGAAAGAGCGGCCTGAACAGTAATTTTATAAAATAATCCCAATTTAAATCACAGCTCCAAAAAATCACAATTAGTTATATTCCCCATATCGTTCAGGCCTATCCAGGTGTGTGGTCTAAAATGTGTTTAAACAAAACAAAAGAAATATTTAAATCAGTCTTGCACTGAAATATTGCACCAATTTAAATCAGTGACAATATTAAAAATATTACTCTTTTGTTTTCTATTATGTCATGTCATGTCACACGCCGTCATCACTTCATGATGGTAGGCTGCACAGACGAGTCACTTCTCTCCAATGCCATCTGTCTCTGGTTGCTTGTAGCAGGCTAGCACCTGATAATCCAGTCCATGTCTTGATGTTATCCTTTCTACTATATATCACTGCTTTTTTTAATTATGTGTTTATTTATTCCTGGTCACATGACAAAGAGCATAACAGCCCTGTAACTGTGGGTTTTTTGGCTAATGAATATGCAACATGATAATATTATCACGATAATTCTGGAGAAAATAATTTTCATTAATCACCCAAGCTTAACCACATCATTTAAGAAGCATCTTCTTTGAAGGCAAACATTCTACAGGTTCTAGACTCCTGCTACTGAAGCTGACAACAACCAACACAGAATCAGAGACAAAAGTTTTACTGTAATCTGAGTCATATTGCAATGCAGATGTAAGTATAGATGCTTGCAGTTTAAAATAAAAAAAATATGCATGAATGCCTGTCTGCAAAAATGTGTTGTATTTATTTACACAGGGGTCCTGGGGTAATTTCTTCTTTTACAGGAGCTCCTCTGTGATTTTATTTATACTGTATACAGATGCACCATGATTGTGTGTTCTTTGAGAAAATTAGACTGTTTTCCCTGTTTGTTCGTTAATTTATAGCTCGTATGATCATTTACTCCTGTCCGAATACAAATCCTTGTGATTTTCCGGGCGGATATCATCTCACCTGAAAAAATTACGATTTTTGGCTGATGCTACTAGCCATACATAGTGTTTTAAAACCAGAAACCTTCACAAATCACAAACCAAAAATACAAATGCTTTTAAACAATAACTTAATCATCTACATTGCCTGCATGGAAGATCTACTCCATAGGCTATCTGGGACAGAATTATGTTGAGGTAAAAAAAAAAACAATAAGAAAGGTGATGTACAGATTTATTAGACATGACACAAACATCCAGGTTTGCAAAATCCTACAACTCACCTGAAGAAACACACTCCTGTAGTTATTTTAATGCCATCCAAATACAGGAGGTTCAAAACTGAGATGTGTAAAATGTTAAAAACAGTCAAATCCAATCCAAACAGGGTTTATGAAGTTCTATCCATCCATCATCTTAATCCTGATCAAGGTCAAAGTTAGTCCCCTACTCCTACACTAGGCGCAGCGCAGGGCATTACACTATACTAACTAAGCCCAAGACAGGACACCAATCCATCACTGGGCACAGGACAATTTCCAATTTCACCCAATTTCCCAGTACCCAATTCACCTCCAGACTGTGGGAATAAACCACAGAACCCAGAGGAAACACACACAGAGATGGGGAGAACATGGAAACTCCACCCAGATGGGGACTTGAACCCAGGACCTCAGCGTTGAGAGGCAAGAGTGCTAACCACCAAACCACCATGCCAAGTTTCCCCAAATTAACACATTCACAAGCTTTTGTCAGGATGTGGGTTAACTAGTTAAATTTAGCCAGACTTTGTTATTCAAATCCAGTGCAGTCATGGTAGTTTGTGGACGTCTCAGTGGCTCACACGCACAATCACAAAAAAATGGATGAAAAGTGTTTAGTCCTTGTGGACTTGGACCTTCAGAGGCTGTGGCCAAGAGGCGACATTGCGTGTCTGTCAGGCAAAAAATTACAAAAAATCTTGGATAACATATTCTTCTATCTTTATCTCCAGGGTGTTGTCTGACCTCCCATTAACACTGCAATTGTGTGCAGAGCCCGATGTCTTTCTTTATTTTACAGCTGGACGTTAAAAGGGACAACCCAGCCTGGAGGAAAACAGATGTTATGTTTTTCAGAAGCACTGCTCCTGTCATTGGGCACTGGCTCAGGCACTGGCACAATGGTAGAAACCATTAGGAGCTAGAGTTCATGCTTCAGTCCAGTTCTGAAACTTCTGAAGGGAACGTTCAAGTGGAAAGCACACAACATTCAAGTAAACAAACATGCATAAACATATATAACCACTATTTAAAACCATTTGCTTTAACTTATATGTACCGATACTGGATAACTTGATTTTTAGCTCTGTTTGACCACATATCTGTGTCACAAAAAGCCAAAAAGTGCACTTTAAGTGGACATGGCTAGCTATCAAGCTCAGTCAAAAGGTACTGAAAGTCTCAGTTTCACAAAACTGATTCAACACAAAGCCTAGCTTATACTCTAAATATTTGCTCAAACACATTCTGTGGTGGCTGCAAAGGTTATTTTTCAAGTTTTGCAGCTAAACTACAAGTTTAGCAGGATAGCATTCCCACAAGTCAGCTTAATGTATTCGAATTCGCCGTTCCACCTTAAATAGAGAAGCAGCCACATAGTGCGCCGCGCGCGCCTGAACGTAACGGATGCAGCATTTAAGGTGGAACGGGGGAATTCCAATATGAATAAGAAGCTAACTTCAGCTTCGTGCACAGGCAGCTGTCTCCCGTTTTCCAAAATAACAGACTGTGGCTTCATTCATGTGTTCAGCACTGTAGATTTGCACATACCTGGTAAAAAGGTACACAAAACTGTGCTGAAAATCCCTCTCAGTTGTTTGTCTGTCCTCCTTTCCGCTTGCCGACAGTACAGGTCAGCGCTGGTCGTTTCCTACAGGAATTTTTTCAGGGACAGAATGTTGCTGCTGGAAGACCGAAGAGGCGTGGCCTCACGAGGTGGGCGGAGCCTCGTGTGGTGGGCGAAGCTTTTGCTGTATTCAAACTACTCCTGCTAAACTTAAAGGACCCACATCCCATGTTTTTTAATTTGTGGCTTTACAGATTCACATAGAAAAATCGTTATTGACCAGGTCAACGTCCTGTCTCTCAGGAGACCTACGTTCAAGAAATGTTGACTTGCATGAAAATGGAAAGGTTTACACAAATATCTCTAAAAGCCTTGATGTTCATTCGTCCATGGTAAGACAGACTGTCTACAAATGAAGAAAGTTCAGCACTGTTGCTTCTCTCCCTAGGCGTGGTCGTCCTGTAAAGATGACTGCAAGAGCACAGTGCAGAATGCTCAATGAGCTAAAGAAGAATCCTAGAGTGTCAGCTGAAGACTTACAGAAATCTTTGACACATGCTAACATTTTTGTTGACAAATATACAATAAGTAAAACATTAAATTAGAAGGAGTTAATGGAAGGACACCACGGGGGAAGCCACTGCTGTCCAGAAAAAAAACATTGTTGCACATTTGATGTTTGCAAAAGACCACCAGGATGTTCCACCAGGACTTGACACCTGCACACAGTGCCAAAGCTACAGTACCTGGTTTAAGGACCATGGTATCCCTGTTCTTATTTGGCCAGCAAACTGGCCTGACCTTAACCCCATAGAAAATCTATGGGGTATTGTGAAGAGGAAGATGCAATACGCCAGACCCAACAATTCAGAAGAGCTGAAGGCCACTATCAGAACAACCTGGGCTCTCCTAACACCTGAGCAGCGCCACAGATTGATCGACTCCATGCCCCACCACATTGCTGCAGTAATCGAGGCCAAAGGAGCCCCAACTAAATACTGAGAGCTGTACATGCTCATACTTTTCATGTTCATACTTTTCAGTTGGCCAACATTTCTAAAAATCCTTTTTTTGTATTGGTCTTAAGCAATATTCTAATATTAGACACTGAATTTGGGATTTTCATTAGAAAAATTATTCAAATTACATTATTCAAATTTTCATTTTCATTATAATCATCAAAATTAAAAGAAATAAACATTTAAAATATACCAGTCTGTGTGTAATGAATGAATATAATATAAGTTTCACTTTTTGAATGGAATTACTGAAATAAATCAACTTTTTTATGATATTCTAATTTTATGACCAGCATCTGTAGATGTTGAAAATGTGAAAAATAATTGTATGTATAGTTGTATGATTCTTAAGCCAGTTTTGATGCTCTCACAGCTGACGGCAGATCAAACACCAGTTTTTCAAGGTTAACATTGGTTGCATGCATAAGGACTGAATGGGTTTGTCAGGAAACAATCAATACAAGCTATTACTGATAGAAATAACAACCCCAGTGTTGAATTTTGGTCCAAAATATTCTACCCTGATGGACTTCAACTAAGAATATCAAGTTAGCAAAGTCACGGCAGAGCTGGAACCATGGCTTACAGTTTATTAAATCCATTCAAATTGTATCCTTTCCCTCAAATACAACACCATAAGGGCAGAATATTGTGGCAACCAGGAAACAACACAGCTGGACCAGCATCTTGTGTGTAGCAGATCCAGATCTAAACGTCTGATTTAACTGATCCTGACAGGTCTAGAGTACCCAGAGAGCAAACTATGCATGGAAGAAATAAGGCCACATATAATCTCCAGGTGCTGGACCATTCAGGCCCTGCTGAGTGGAAGGTCTACTAGAGGGAGTGGAGCAGGTAATTGGAAGCAGGAAAAAACCACAGGAGTAGATGCCAATGAGATATTGGATTAATTTAGTCTGCCTGCATGTGGAGCATGTCTGTGGAGTTGTCAGGGGAAATCGAAAGGAGTGATGCAAGAATTTCATGTCCTCCACATCATTTCAGACTCTTCACTTGTGCCCAACTCTGAACTGGTCTTGTTTTTAATTTTTTGCAATGTTTTAGGGATATGTATAACAGAAAGGAGTGTGCAGATAATGATACAAAAACCTATCCATGTTACTGAGGTTATAAGAGTGCAGAAAATCATAGAATTTAGGGCCTGGACCCCCCCTATATATATATAATACGGTATATATTGTAATGAATGAGATAATCATTGAATTATCATACCGATGATGAAGAGATATAGTCATCAAATATGATATACTTCGCTTTTAAGGGCTAAGATGAAACTGTTGATGAAATTTTTTTTGTGAGCTTTGTTGTGTATCATTTTTGATACATGAATAATCTATTTTTAATAGTTTGTTTCATAAACAAATAAAAACATAGAGAACACAACCTTTGTAAACCCATATACACTGAGATTTCTTACATTTTCCTTTTCTCAATAATCATTTTATATCTGAATGTATCATCTGGTGTGTGCAATGCATATATTATCCTGCAGGGGGCCAAAAATATGTATTTCTATAGCAATTAATAGGATAATCATTTAATTATCACACTGATGATGAAGAGGCCTATGTATAAAAAATGATACCTTTTGGCTTTTCGTTTTGGTTAAGATGAAACTATATTAAATGTTTAAAGATTGAAAATACCAAAGAATGTTTGGCACTGCTGTACCTTTATGTTTATGGATAGATTCCCATTCAAGCCAAATATTCCAGTTATGAAATATCGTCTGGACCTTATCTTTCCACTCAGTGCTGCATTAACCTTTCCAGGCAGGACACAGTGACTTCATCCAGTTTTTGTATCACACATTGTAGAATATCCCAATTAGTCAATGCCTTTTAATAGAAATCTTGCCCACTCCTTGTGGACAGCATGCACAGCTTGCAGACACATTACAGATCTAATCACAAGCTCGTATGAGTCAGCAACAGTCATTATCGGTTAACACCAGGGTGATAAATCTTAACAGTTGCTTAGCTCCAGGCTAGTCATTATGGATGTTTTCAGTCATGGTCAACACAGGGGTCAGCAGCATGGCTAATAGGGCACATAGCGGGGTCAAGATTAATGGCCAAACAAAACATGCTTAATGTAGCCAGCCTGGCATCTTATCAGTGAACATAATGTATAGTGTTACATAATCAGCAGTGAAGATACCAGCACTGTGCAAAAAATAGAAAAAACATTTTATCAGGTACACTTACTATAGGCCTGTACAGGCTCAGGCAAAAGTTTGGACACCCCTCGTGAAATTAACCCTTTAACATTCTCAACAAGACAAAAGCAATGGATTTTAGAAGTTTGCTGTTAGGAGCCAAGGAGCATCTTTTTAAAACCAAATTGTTGAGATGAAATTTTATGGTAAATTCACAACACAAACACAAATTCTCTCTCTCTCTCTTTCTGTCTGTCTGTCTATTATATAACAACATGTTAACTTTCTTACATTAGTGACATTTTAAATAATTTGATCCAGTTTAATTCTAGTGACCACTAGTAGTTAAATAAACATACTTCAATCCATCCATTCAGTGTCCCATCATCCACACATCTCTCCATCCATACAACATCCAACAAATGTTTCAACATCCATCCATCCATTCATCCATCTATCCACCAATTCATCCATCTATCCATTCATCCATTCATCCCCCATCTATGTATGCATCCATCCATCGATACTTGCATGCATTTCTCAATCCATCTATCCACCCATACATCCACCCATCCAATGTCCCACCATGCATACATACAAACACACATACACACAAAAATACTGTATATACACCTATATGTACGTATATGTAAATACAGTGGACTGTAGTATCACAGCTGTGCTGTGAATGTTCCAGCACACTAATAATATCTGGTCGGCTGTGATCTTACAGGTGTCCTTTCCATTAATGGATGTCCAGTGAAAACACTGTTTTTGTTGTTCTGTACATCCTGTTTGATGGAGAAGTGCTCTCTTTATACCAAACCCTCACTTCATCACTACACAGATGTCACACGTGTCTCCTCGATGTGCCTGTTACCATAGAGACCGCTTCCTAAGGAGCCGCCAACACCCAAGCAGTGAAGACAAAGCCAAGGAATTTTAATATGAACAGTTAAAGACATGACTGTCTCCATCCATCCATTATCTTCACTGCTTAATCCAGTTCAGGGGCGGAGTGAGTTTTCATACCGCTGCACTGGGTGCTAGACAGGGCATCACTGGGCACACACACACACACACACACACACACACAAACACACACACACCAGGACAATTTAGAGCAACCAGTTCACCTGACGTCCATGTGGGAGGAAACGAGAGTTCCTGTAGGAAACACCAACAAACATGAGGAAAACATGGCCATTCCACTCAGATAGGTAGTCAAACCCGAAACACCACTGCTGAGAGGGAAATATGCTGACAATGAAGTCACTGTACCGAGGGCTGTAGCACCAAATTCTGGGCCCTATGCAGAATTTTACGTTCCTTTAACATTTAAAGGAAAATACACTTTCAGACTCCTCACCGGCAATCCCCCCAATTGGGGCTCTAGCAATTCAGTACAACATCCCTGACTGTGTCGCCTCCTAAAGAATCCTGAGGAATTATATACTATATACACAGGAAATTTGCCTCAGAATTGAAAGAAGTGATTGTATTTCAGCGCTATAGGTCAGAGTGTGAAGGAAGTAGCTGAATTTGCAGGGGTATGGAAGTGTACAGTCATACAGGTCTATTAGAAGTGGTTTAAATCACAGTGTACAGGACATTCTGCTCAGAACTGTGGTCACACAAGGCTGAAGGTCTCTTGCTCCACTCTGCTCCATATGTTGATGGTCTGCAGTTTTGTGTGTTCTTTCAGAAACTGGTTGTGAAGGACCTGTGTTGACTTCTAGAAGTAATTCTTGTTTGGAAGTGAAGCCATTTTTATTCACAAGCTGTAAAACTCATTGGTGGTCCCATCAATTGTGTCTTTCTCCCACAGTTCTGAGCAGAATTTCCTGTAGACTGGGATTGTACGCTTCCATACACCTGCAGCTTCAGCTACTTCTTTCACACTATGACCTTTGACACCCAAATACAATCAATCCTTTATTATTAACAGCTGTGTTGTGAGCCATTTACCAAGACATTAACTGCACCATTAAACCTTATACATCCCGTCACACACCCTGCAGGTATTTATAGCCTGATTATCCTCCTGCAGCGCCATCTGCAAGAGCCTGAAGTTACTACCACCTTAAACACACAAGGTGACTCATTTTCTGTCTGGGATTATTTTTATCTCTGACCACAGAATGAAGAATCACCTCAAACAACTCTAAGGGATTCAGACACATTCATCTCCTGGACAAGAAGGTTAGAAAGAAAAGAAGTGGATAATGGACGTTAATGAGAGACAAAATGAAATCATTCTCCAAATCTGGAACATTCATACATAGCTTTAATGAGCGGTTGCTATAACTGATAGCTCCTCAGGTGTAGCCAATGTCCTTACAGTCCAATTACTTATTTAATGCCCTCCTGCTAAAAGCCCCTGGATCTTAGGGAGCAACACGTGAATTCCTCAGCTGGGGTGATTGATGTTCAGCACTTATACAAAGCGATTTAACAAATGAACTTTCTGGTAATGAGTTTAGCAGCACATGGCTTCAGACATGTATCACAGTTATGGATCATTGCCTTAAGACTCCATAGATTCAAATTCCAAAATGGGCCTTAAAGATCTTGATGTAACATTGGCCTACAAGTTTTACCATCCACAAAGGGCGGACTGGCAATCTGCATGTTCTGGAAAAGTCTTCTGTACAATACCTAACATCCTTTATGATGATGAAGGGGGTTGCCTTTGGAGTAAGATTTTACAAAATGTACCCAAACTTTTATTAATTACTGTAATATTCCGATTTTTTGTGTAGAGAGTTTTCTATAAGATGGTCAATTGTTTTGTTTAAAAAATGTGTTGAATTTTGTATTATTCAAATATGTCCATTCAAGACAAATTAGCTATGATACATCAACACAATTCTGTAAGTTCTTGTTTAGCAAACATCATTTATTAGTTACCATGAAATGATGTTAACATCTTTCATTTATATATCTTTCCATCTAACCATTCATCCATCTATCCATCTATTTATTCACCCATCCAAATATCTATCCATACATCTATCTATTAAATATTCATCCAACATCATCCATCCAACCATTCATTTACCCATCCATCTATCCATCCATACATTCATCAATCCTACATCAAACCAACCAACCAACCATCATCCATCCATCCATCCATCTATCCTTTCAGTATCAATCCATCTAACCATACATCTATCCACCCATCCATCCATCTGTCCATCTATCCATTTATCATCCATTCATCTAACATGCAACCATCCATCTACTCATCCATCCATCCATCTATCTTTTCAGTATCAATCCATCTATCCACCCATCTATCCACCCATCCATCCATCTACCCATCTATCATTCATTCATCTAACATGCAACCATCCATCCATTCATCCAACCTTTCATATATCTATCAATCTGTCCGTCCAATTTATCCATTCATCTATTCATCCATAAATCATCCACCCATTAATCCATCCAGCCTTTTATACATACAAACATACATCCAACCAACCATCATCCATCCATCCAGCCTTCCAACCATTTGAAAGTATAGGTATAGGATATACGAGGAGGTAGAAGATGGTACACTCTAAAAAATAATATACTGGATCTTCTTATAAAAATTGAGGTAACAATTTGCATGCATCTTTTTACAGTAAATAATCCCAACTAGAATGCTGTTGAATACAAGCTGTGAGCCTTTCATTGTTGAACTAACTTAACTTTTTAAAGTTTCTTCACTTAATATTAATCCCATTGTATTGTTTGATGAACACAGCTAAATTAAATTAAATAAAATAAAGAGTCCATTCAACCTAAAAATATGTTTGTTGTTTTTTTAATTGTGAGTTCATACAAATTGTACACTCTAAGAAATAGTAAACATCACATGTCATATGAATATTCTTACAACTACATTATTATTGCTAATAAAAATAATTATGGATGCCACTTGACAAGATGCCACTTGACAAGGCCCAAATAGTTATGGCCAAATGAATGAGTTGGACGATCTCCAAAAGCACGGCTTGCAGGGCAGCAGTGGCCTCCACACACAAGATCTCAATCTGAGCAGGTGTGGGATGTGCAGGTTCAACTTGTGGTGGCCCCACCTCACAACCTAAAAGATCTGTTGCTAACATCTTGATGCCAGAAACCACAGGACACCTTCAGAGATCTTGTAGAGTACATGACTCACTGGGTCAAAGCTGTTCTGGTGGCACAAGGAGTTCCAACAGCATATTAGCCATATTAGCAAATACAAGACTTAGTGAATTCTACCAATTGGATCCGTGATTGCTCACTCTTTCATAGCCCATGTGGTCTTCACAAAGATAAAACAAAGCTCAAATCATCATTGTAGAGAATGTTAGATAGTATCTTGGTTAGGGAATAAAGTGTCATGCTGGTTTCCAGCAAAGAACATTAAGCTGTCATCACAGTTTGAACTGCATGAGAATGATATGAAATATTGGGCACAAAAATCAAAAAAGTGCACTGTTCCAAGTTGCGGTTTACTTTCCCATACATTCATTTCCAAAGGATCTCCCCTAATGATCTTC
This sequence comes from Crenuchus spilurus, assembly GCA_036984385.1. Taxonomy (NCBI): domain Eukaryota; kingdom Metazoa; phylum Chordata; class Actinopteri; order Characiformes; family Crenuchidae; genus Crenuchus; species Crenuchus spilurus. The sequence goes on from BRDA01000443.1 coordinate 64,818, forward strand.
TCCTTCTTCTATTCTTTGAAAAAAAGGTCACATAGAGGTCTAACTACTTCAGCATGCACACTGAAGCTAGGGCAGATATTTGAACGTTAGATGTATACACTGGATCTAAGTTTAAGTGACCACGGCAGGTATGAATTACTATGTGAAAACTATGCACAAAGCAGATAAAGGTGTCTGGCAAAGTGAATACATGCTCTCCCCCCAGACACCTCCATCATCAGCACAAGCCTGTCAGTCTCATTGCCTAAAAAAACCACCCCCCTTTGGTGTGGCGGTGGGAGGTCGAGAGAGAGAGAGAGAGAGAAGGGGGTAATTGGAAGCAGGCAGAGAACCAGAGCAGTGTTTGCCAGTGAGATATTGGATTAATTTAGCTGTAGTTGGAGCGGGTGGAGCACGCACAGTCTGAGGAAGTCGCTGGGAGGGAAAGGAAAGGGAAAAGGAGGAGAATCAATATGAGGGAGATTAAACCGCCAGTGGCCCTGCCATTTAACCCTTAAACATTCATAGATGTCCAGATTGGAAGGCTTATTTATACAGCAATTACACTGAAAATTATGCAAAAGTGGATTTCTTGAACACAACGTAGGCAATGCTCAGACAGTTTCTAGTTGCTAGGGCATCACAGGAGGTTGCTAGCATGTTGAAAGGTGATTGATAGGGTATCCCAGCTGATTACTAGGAAGTTGTTGTAGTATCCCAGCTGGTTGCTAGGCAGTTGCTATGGTATCCCAAGTGTTTGCTAGTGTTTGTTGCTATGTCATTGCTAGAGTATCCCAGTTGATGACAAGGATCTATCTATCATACATACTTTGTACATACATACATACATACATACATACATACATACACATATATACATACACATACACACACACACACACAAGCACCCACGCGCGCGCACGCGCGCGCACACACACACACACACACACACACACACACACACACACACACACACACACACACACACACGCGCGCGCACGCACACACACACACACACACACACACACACACACACACACACACACACACACACACACACACACACACACACACACTGGGTTGGAGCATTTCTAAACCTGCAGACTTACAAGCTGCTCCGAGTCTGTATCGACTGTCATTGGCTTCCAGAATTCCCAAATTTCCATCGGATCATATGGTGGATGTGCTAGAGGTCTGACTTCAGGAAAATATTAAGTATCTGCTTCATTATGGGCACTGTTGGGGTAATAGACAATACAGTGACAATGACACAAACAGTACCCCAGCACAACCTGTCAACACATCTGCAGGGGCTGGTTGCCATGGAGGCTGAGGCATTTCATGTGTCTCCTCATTAGTATGAGTCCTCTGTCACACAATAAATAAATAAATACCAGATTACTTCTTTTATCATATAAATAAATTACGTATAAATTATAAATTACATATTATATTACTGCTTATTGTATATAAATAAATAACACTCACAGTTCTTATAGTTTCACACTTCTTTTAGTTTTCTTGATATATTTGCACATCATGGTGTCTTTAATATAGTTTACATTACAGTAATATATTTTTTACTCTTCTTTTATTCCTATTGTAATATATTACTACGTCCTGTTTTCTACTGCACTTGTACTGATGTGATACTTGAATGTCCCTCTGGTATTAATAAAGTGATATATCTATCTATCTTTATGAGAAACTTTGCTGATTTGAATCAGCAGCATTTCAGACCTGCCCTGTCATTTACACTTGTATGTCCACACTGTAAGGTTAAAAGGGAGGAAGGGAGTCAGTCTAGTTTAATGTTAGCCAGAAGATTTTCTGTGTGCATAATTTTTTAAGGAGTGTTTAGCTGGAGTGTCTTCAGTTCACCCCTGTGACATAAAGGCCAGCCAAGAGGGCCTTGGCTTCTGGTATGGCTGTGTAATTATAATACACTTTTAAAAATACACAATCCAATATCCCTTCCCTACAGGGCACAGCTCCATATTTGTTTTGTAAGACTGAAAACTGATCAGGACTCAAATAAAGGGAATCGAGGGGCACACAAGCAAAAGGGACCCCAAAGTCTGAGAATTTATCACCTCACTGGACTGACTGTGGAATTGGTGTTATATATTAATATTAAAGTACATTAGAAGTAGTAGCTACAGTGTGAGTAGTTGGTGTTATATATTAATATTAAAGTACATTAGCAGTAGTAGCTACAGTGTGAGTAGTTGGTGTTATATAATAATGTTAAAATACATTAGCAGTAGTAGCTACAGTGTGAGTAGTAGTTGTTATATAATAGTGTTAAAGTACATTAGCAGTAGTAGTTACAGTGTGAGTAGTTGGTG